>JAQBSW010000524.1:95000-194793 GCA_029291075.1 Eudiplozoon nipponicum
ATTTACGATAAGTAATTTTTTAAATATAACCATGAAATAACGACAGTTAGAATGCAAATTTTTTTTTGACACAGCGCATTTTAAGTTGTGACATTCTAGGTTATTTAACCATTAGGTAAGATCAAATTTTATAACAATAATTATATTTGATAATATTTGATATTTCAAATGTGTGTTTCTTTCTTCTTGAACGCTGTTGCTAAAAGTGCTCGTCAACGCCTAAAGAAGCAATTAATCCTCAATTTAAAATTACGGTTATCGCGAAGAGAAAAAACTTTTTTCTAAATACAACTTAACATTATTAAGAATAGGAGTATTCATTTGGTGAAATTTAACTGTCCAACAATATTCAATAACAAAAGTGTTTTCGACAAACACTTATTAATTATATTTAAATATGGCTTCTTGACATTTTACAGGGCATAAGCTAAAGATATCAACTCACGCGGTAGGCCAGGTTTCATCTTAATTAAGCACTTCTCAGTATAAATCCGAAGTTGCTGCGGAAAGGAATCGAACTTTCAAGTATTTGGGTCAGATACGTGTAACGCATGTACTGTGCCACTATACCAGAATTATATGCAATATTACCTTTATTGCGGGTCAATGTCGAACCCCTGAATATTTTGTTACCTAACATACAGCACAGTCCTTAAAGCATGGCACAATAACATACGAAAATAAATCTTATATCGTATAATTTTTAGTCAAACTTTACTTTTGTTACACATATTTTCAAAAAAATCTACCAAGTTTCCAGTCTCGTTCTGTCATAATGGGGTAAACACCATACTAATTGGGGAAGAGATTTAGAATATAATTGTAATTTCAATATTGGATGGTTAAAACCAGGCGTTTTATATATAGAAGAATGTTTTATTCGTCTACTTAGCGAGATTTTATTCCAATATTACATTAATATTTTGTAATTAGATTTATCGTGAACAGAGATTGCACCTCCCCTTTATTACATTTGCCAAATATCAGAGGATATATTACGCATATTCTCTCAGCAATCCCAATAACAAGTTTGTCTATTTAAGCTTTATTATCCGTTAATGCACCAGATCGTTTTGCACATTTCTTTAAATTGTTCAGCACACATAATTATAAACGCCTAGAAAAAAAGGGAATATCTACAAAGTCTTCTGTCTTCATCTACGTTATGTTCTTACATTTTTTAAGTTTTTGTACAATCAAGAAACAAATTACCTCCGTGTGTTGTGGTTAATGCTATACTTCAAATGGTAATTGATTTGGTATACTGATTACTTATTCTTTCACACGGTAAAGCGTATCTATCTCTTCAAATTTTCAACATAGAATGGTAGAAACCAAGATGTGATTTAAAAAATCCAACTGAACATATTTACCTGACTGGAAATAGAACGTCCTTTTACCGGCAGAATGAAATAATTTCACTTCTAAGCACATTATAACAAATATTCCAAAAAATGAGTGATTTGAACAATATATATACAAACACTCGCATATATATATATATATATATATATATATATATATATATATATATATATATATATATACAAGAAATAGAGAATAGATATTGTTGTATATGGCGAATGAAACTCATCTAGCTGACAGGTTTTATTTATAATGATCAATTTATGGTAATAGCCAGAAGTGCGATGGACAGAATTTGTACTCGGGAGCATCTGATTCAGGATCATGAAGCTCGTCCTCTAAGCTACCGAGGTCGCTTTTCCAATATCGCATGCGATTATAAGATTCAACTAACGTTCTTAAATCATTTATAATATGTCACACCATGCCACATGGGAAAATGTGTTGAATTAAATAGAATTGTGAGGCCAGACAAGGCTTGCTGCAGGATTGATTTGAACGCGGGAGCCAATATTTAAATTTTTCAGCTTATCACTTATGCGACCGAAACTGCACAATGCATGCAGTTATAAGACAAATAACTGGCTGCATAAAGAAAAGCCTGGGACATTTTAAAAAATGCAAAGAATTCGAATGCTTTCATTGGGCTATGCTTAAAGTTATGTTTTTTTATTGGCGACAACATGTATATATATATATATATATATATATATATATATATATATATATAATCAATCTTTATTCATATTTCAATTTAACACGACTTCTGCATCTGCTTTTGTTTCCGCCGTCTGATAACGGTTAGCTGCAACATTAAGTCGAAAATGATAAAAACGAGGTTAAACTGAAATGGAAAAATTTTGATAAGCATAAGTTTTTATACTACATGCAGTGTGAGACTTACTTGGCGTAGAAACTAAGTGTATGACTTTGAAGCAACTGATTCAGTTTAATACTGTATATTGCGGAGAACTAATAAATATGAAAGTATGTATTAGGTGTTGCGAACCTAGTAACAAATTAGTTCAGTTGTGACCAGAAGGATAAACCAAAGGCAGCATGAACGGAAAGTATAATCTCATGCACATTCGTTTCACTTACTGGCGACTCATCAGTAGGAGCCAGTATTACGCCCTTTAACCAATATATATTTGGATGAGGAATGTGGGATAGGAGATTGTACCGTCCTATTATCCTTAGGAGATTGTAGCGTCCTTTTATCCTTGGGAGATTGTAGCGTCCTATTATCCTTAGGAGATTGTAGCGTCCTATTATCCAATAGGGGATTTACCATCCTATTATGCCTAGGGCATTGTACCGTCCTATTATCCTCCAGAAATTGTTCCGTCCTATTATCCCATAGGAGATTGTATCGTCCAATTATCCTGAGGAGATTGTATCGTCCTATCATCCCATAGGAGATTTGCCGTCCTATTATCCCACATTCTTGACCAAAATATATAGTGGTTAAAGGGCGCAATGTCGGCTCATACTGATAAGTCGCCAGTAAGTACGAAACAGATGTGCATGAGATTATACTTTCGGTTCATGCTGCCTTTAGTTTATCCTTTTGGTCACAACTGAACTTATTTGTTACTAAGTTCGCAACACCTAATAAATAAGCGATTCTATGTTCGAATCTCTGCCGCGGCAATTAGAATAAAAGCTGATATGCTGATGAATGAAAATAAGGGAAGAGGCTGATCCAGTAGACGAATTGATTTTACCATTATATGTAAAACCGTGTTTAAACCAGCAGCTTAATTATTTAAATCAAGGTTGCGATCTTGATATAAATACCAGTCACATTATACTATATTACTCTAAATTATGTTTCTTGGTTAGCCTTTTCTGTTTATGGAGCCTGTATGGTACCTATTTATATCGGAAGTTCCAATTAACGACCCGAAATCTGTCATTATTGAACAGACATAACGCTATCTAGGGAATTGGTATTGAATGGAACATTTATATAACTAAACGGATAATGGTTGATAATATTTTTTATATAAATATTTTATACTCAACGAAGTTTGTACATATGCATATATATAAATATAAATATATATATATATATATATATATATATATATATCACTTTAAGTAAGAGAAATATCACTGCCAAATCCAAAAAAATTTCTCCGTATGTTATTGCATATTATTGAAATATGAACACATGAAAATATATTCATAAAGCAAAATGAACAGAAAATTCTCATAAAGATCGGGGCAAATAGTATGTGCAAATAGTGAGTATTTTAATTTGTGCGACTATTTTAATAAAATGCTCATAGGGAGGTCGCATTTTTGCTTTAAAAGGAATTCGTTATTTTGAAATTAAAAAAAATTATATTTATTGTATCAAATTTTTGTTCTGTGCATAATAAGCTTATGTGTAGAATTTTTTATTCTTAGTCAAGAAGGTAGCTTTAACAATATCTGGAAGCTTCCATGCATTGACTGAATTAAAATTGTTTGTTTAAAAGTTCTGTGCTCATTATGAGAACATGAAAGAACAATTGAACGCGATTGCATCTTTTGTCATTCTAACGTACAACCTCTATAGGCATTTATTTCACCAATTTAGCTGATAAACATACCTTTATATCAAATTCGCTTAGATTCACATAGTTTTAGGGGCAATCAATATACCAAAATTCATCTCATCTAATGCTTACTATGTTTTTCGCATGAAATGCAAACAATTAGTCTGCGAGTTCGTTTCGAAAGGAGTGGTAGCCATATTTGGACAACTGCATCCATTCACTGCACATACGGTGCAATCGTTGACACAAGAGTATCAGGTCGTATTCTTCACGACATCAGATGCGCATTTCTTCGCCGGGCGCCAATCACCAGAACAGAGAGCACCATTCATTGTCAAATTGCGTCCGCTAGTCACTCGTGGCCTCATAAATTACATTGCGCGAGAACGTTGGCGTCGTATACTGTATTTGTACGATTCTCGAGATGGTAGGTGAGAGGGATTCGAAATTTTGCTTTCTAAAAAAACTTTATATTTTAACCGTTTTATGAAAAAAGTTATGGTTACAAAATAATTATTTTTTACAATAATGATTACTGTAAATAAATTTATTTTATTTTAACTCACAGAGGATTCTGATAGTTATTATCACAGCTTTTGATGAATTCATGTTGATTTGGCGTAGATTTATTTATTTATATTACCATTTATTACAAACTATTTACTTAAAGTTGATTTAAATTGCCGTTTTCTTGTGCGGGACAATTAATAGCACTCGTAGGTCGGTAAAATTTTGAATCATTTCCTTTTTAATGTGCACCAATTTTTGACCTTGATTGATGGGTCCTCACTTCTCCTTTCATTTTCAATCCCTCCATCAGTTGCTTGTCTGAAAATGACGTTAGAACAAGATTTTCTACACATTTTTTCCGAATTTTCGGGACTTCATTTCCAGTCCCATCTTCAGAGTTGACATCATACTCACAAGAAAAAACAACTTGAGGCGATAATCCAAACTATTTATTTATTTTATTTAAGAATATATATATATATATATATATATATAAATATATATATATATATATACTCATTGAGATAAGCCTTAAAATTCAAAATACCTTTTCCATGCGCAAAAATTTTATTAAATAAAAGAACCGTTTCTTTCTATAATTCTTTTCACATATCTAAAAATGAACATTTATTTCTATATATGCTAAAAGGCAAAACCAAAGAGAAAATTGAAGCGTTGAGGGAAAGTGAAATATTGGAGTAAACAATCAATTGCGCGCATCCATTCCTGTTCAAGCTATATGGCCGACCATACTTATTCTTCTAGAATATATACGCGCGGTTTTAACGATTTGCTAAGCAATGGCAGACGTTTATTTACCATTTGATTTGAAACAGGCGTTCTTTCTCTTGAGTAACTAACCGCCCCTTCGATCGGTCTACGTTGATCCATAACGCTTGCGTGTATTTTGTTAAAAAACATTTGTGGTTGACATTAACGGCTGTTTATTTTTAATTACTGATAGAGGCAATTGTGTTACTTTAAATAACACTCTTAGTTTAGCAGTGTTAATTGTGCTTGTTAATATCGCTTTAACTTTCTTCTGTGCCGCTCGGGAAACGTTTTATTACCTAAATTATATATTTCGCTAAAACGCTTTCATTTCTAGTCCTATAAACGTCGGTATCTTTTCATTTCTTCTTTTCAAAATTGCTCAATCAATTTTTTAAGATAGCCATTAGACATTAGCTAATTTTTTTGCATTATTATATTATTCACATTTTTAAATTTGGATTGACCAATCTGTAAAGTCTTTAAAAAAAGACGCAAACTGTTGATAATTTTTATTGAAAAGGCACGAAACTGCTGCAATGGAAATACTGTGCGGACCAGGTTTGTTTATAATAGATCGTTATATTCAATTTATCATTAGTATCCTTTTTAGTAGTAAATTTAAGAAAGGCACACGATTATCTTTATCGTGCTCTGACGTGAGACCGATATTTTTATGCATTTTGCTGAAACCTTGAAGCAATGTTTGTGATTGCGATAGTTTTTTAAGTAGAAAGAATATATCATCAACTAATCGTATGCATTCGGTACATTCGCTTTTATCAGTTTTAGTGGTGAGTTCACAAGATTGCCTGGGATAATCTCACCATAGCTAGAGATAAGGATTTCTCATTGCCACACCATCAATCTCTTTATGGATGCTTCTATTAAAACGAAATTACGTCTTTCTTTCATTGCAGAATAATCTTGCTTACTATATTACATGGGGCCGGATCTGGTAATATGTTTTGATTCGACTCTTGGACTATAATGTCAATAGTTACTTCAATTGGAACGTTTGTAACAAAGACATTACATCAAAAGACAACATTATCTTAATTTTATCATTTATATCTTAAATTCTGTGATCAAATGCAAAGACATTGTTATCTGAACATTGCCTAGTAAACACCAATCCCATTGTATTCAACCATTCGTCAAAAAACATAGAAAAACTACCGCCAGTCGCAACGCAGTTTGCCGTCGTACTCTGATGATGATCGTGGAAGGTCGAAACGCGTCAGTGCATTGCGACTGGCGGTAGCTTTGTTATGTTGTTGGACGACTGGTTAAATTCAATGGGATTGGTGTTTATCTCAAGCTCGCAAACTTGATTTAAAGAATTGTTACCACCACCCGTGCAATCAATTATTGGTTAATTGCCTAGTAGATTGCGCAATGGTTTCATTATACGACTAACCATTTAGCAATTGCATGGAACGACGAATCAACTAATGATAATATTGGTCTCATAGAGCAGCATTTTTTGTATGTTTTCGGTGGTCCGTAGGTTGTTGATGTGGGCGATCCAAATGGTTTGAGCTTCCGTTGAACGGCCTCATGGTCAATTATTAAAATTACCTGGTACATATGCTTTTTATATTTTTTGTTAATTAACCTATTTCGTTCTACGCAATAACCACTGAAACTGATACCAAATTTGCCGTCTTAAATTAGCCCTAATAAAACCGTTTTATTGATTTTCTTTTAAATATATATATTTACCAGATTTGCAGATTGTATATTTTAAAATTAAAATCGTCCATATATATATTTTGTATGGTGTGCATTTAAATTTCGGCATTGATTAAAACAGTAACTTGACGACGGAATATATAGCATTCATTTACCAGTAAATGATCTTTTCTCGAAAATAAACAAAAAAATTCAATGGTTAATGCGTGACTTCTTTTGTATTTAACAGCTCTATTCCGACTTCGTATGCTATTCGAGCATAGCAACTCTCGATACATAGGCCTTAGTGCCGATGCCCGCAGTCTTATGTACAGTCCGCCGCCTAGCAGCAATGCATCGATTGCGGGCAACAACGGTCCATTTCTTGACCAGAGCTACCAATTTGCAGATTCGTTTGAAGAAATCACGTTGGCTAGTAATAGGGCAGTCGGCAGCAGACAACGCCAATTTAGTAGAGCAGTTGGCGCAATGGCCTGGAAGCGTGTGATGCACTACCTCAGTATGCAAAACCAGCATGATGCACAAAGGTACATTGTTCTTGATTTAATTGATCCGGCAGCGAGGCAGTCTGTATTCAAAGGCATGGAATACATCATTGAGAATCGTGTCGACTATCACTACCTATTATCTGGCATGGTAAGCTTCAGTGCAGTGTACTTTTTAGCCTTTTACATCTTTTATGTAATTGCGTCGTTCATCTTTAGCTTAAAGGCATTTGATATAAATATTTTGTGTTCTTTGTACACATATTTTTATTGATCGTTTTCGAATTGAATAAACCAACTAACAGTCATTGCACAAACGAAAAATATAGTGGCACAACGGAGACGGACATGAAAGAAGACACACACAAGAACACGTACTCCCATAAAAATATATCAATTAATGCACTTTTTTAGTTTTTTTTCGAGCGTTGTAGAAATTTTGCAATCAGCAGCTTCTATTATTTGCATTTGTTTTTCATGCCATGCGCCAGAAAATCACTAAGCTTTGTATACAATTGTCGGAGATGGTATGTTCAGCCATTTCGGAAGCCTTTACTCACCTGATAATTGTGATAACCTTAATTGTTTCCTGAATTCTCTCCTGTAATAATCAGCCATATCTAGTCATATAGCGCTCATAGAAGTTATTGTGACTTTATTTGCAAATGATATTAAGCTATCCTTTGTTTTGCCGTTTAGCATGAAGTTTAGAAAATGTATTTTTATTAAACATCCGGGTAATCGCGGATATTATAATGCTTATAACTATTATTTCCGCTCGTTTACCTCCTAAAAACTGTTGAATAAAATTTTGTTCTCAATAAGTATGTATTTATCGATTGGCCTAGCTAGAAATCCTTATCGTTGGCAACCATGCAACTTACTGCTGCCTTGCAGACTGCGCTTGGGTGTGCAAAGGCTAGAGGTGCGTCCTCGATCAAAAAGCCGAGTGGTGAGGGGACACCACTTGTACCAAATTCCCAAGAAACTCCATGAAATATCAATGGAGCCGGCTTATCCTCCAAAAGGAGTCAGCCGCAGTAAAGTAAAATAAGTAAGTAATTCCTTGGTTCATATTTCTTTCAGACTTTGCACCGAACCATGCTTACTTCAGAATTTCCACAGATATTTTCTCATACCAGTCGCATGTTTAGTGAAGGTACGATATGACGTGATCAACAAACCCACATCCCAAATAAATATTCCGGCGTCAAAAATTATAGCCTACACGTTCCATCCATTCTCTGGAATTGTCTGAAAAGCATATTACGCATGGTTTGTGTGACTGTGGCCTACTTAGACAGTCACCTAGCCGACAAATTCGACATTCCTTTACTAGGTTCGATTCGGATGGCACGTAAAAAACAGCGACTGAATAAAACTGGTTAGTTCGTACACTCTACTCTAAATTAAAGAATTTTGGCGCTTAGCAGACATTGTTCGTAACAAAGTCGAACGAATATATTGAATTACAAAGCTATCCAAACTCTGGCACCAACTTCAGATATGTCGACGGCGTAAACAAGTATCGCCAATATACTTGAGGTTATAAACTTGGACGTGGAGTTCAGTGAAATCATCTGCCGACTCCGGAGTGGTTTGCACGACGTGCCAAATGCAACTGTAGCAATGATGAAACTTCTGAATATTACGGCAGGAATCAATCGGCTTGGTGTCAGCCCGACCTCCCGATGGACAAAATTTTAATGGATGGTAGAAGAATACAGTTCAATGCGATTTTAGGCTTCGAATCAGCGTTGGCCATAGTAAATTTCCACGCGAAATTCAGCTTCAGACCATACCAAAAATGTCACTTTCTGTATGCAGTTACTGGCACTTATATCAACTTTAATCTTCAAATGCGAGCATAAAACATCAAAAATAGAAAATACGTGTTGAATAAATAAATCTTTAAGCGACAGAGACATGGTCGATCACAATAGGCCACATTAAAAAAATTACCTTATGTAATTCATAATCAATAATTTATTGCAAATATGCTCTTTAAAACGTTTATAGTTACATTCAAAGCCATGTCTAATATTTTATCTAAGATAACGCATACGCAGCTAAAAAAAGCTTTAAATAATTTAGATAAACGCTTGTTCTGAAATAGAATTTTTATTTACCATTAATCTGCCTGACTACATATCTTTGGACAGAGTAATATGGCATTTGAGGCGTTAAAAGGAAATTTTAATACATGCTAAAGTCGATGGCTCAAAAGCGCGCGCTGTCAGACAGCCGCACCTATAGCTCTGAAATCGCGATCGATGCATGGTAAGCATTGATCTCGTGTTCTATTAATTCCTCAACTAGCATCGTTTTTCTCGTCGTGAAGAGATGATTGCACTTTCAGGTTGTAGTAATTCAATTCTGCTTCATCAACAGAGCACGGCGCCAAAGACATTAGACATCGGCCATCAACTGTTTTCGGGAAAGCAATCACATCACGCAAGGATCGAGCACCGGTGAAAATAGCGACAAGTCGGTCGAGGCCTACAGAGATTTTAAATGTACGGAAGAAAACGTAAATAGAAGGTAACAAAGCAAAGATAATCAATGTGAGGTCTGAAAAGAAAAATATCTTGCAATTTTAATAATATATATATTTAACAGAAATCTAATGGCGCAACAAATAGTTCCTGACTCTGATGAAAATGTTCCACGGTTCGAGCCTCATCTGAGGTAAATTCTGGACAGCACTCGAAGAGTTCTTAATTAGCCCCTTTACCTCCTGGTGCAATGTTTGGTATATTGTGACAAAATAAATTTACTCAGAATCCGCCCATTAGCCTACGAATCAATATAATTTATACAAGTGTCATGCTGCCTAGACTTTAATGATAATTTGAGGTCTTTATTGGGAACTTTAGGTCGCAAGAGATGCCATATAAGCTCCACCTGAAGGAAAGGCCTAAAAGAAACTTTAGTTATTATATAACTGAGAATCATGTGTAATATGTAGCAGGGTGACGCTGTGGACATAGTCCCTGACACTGAAGCAAATGTGTCTCGGTTCGAGCCACTTCCACCTGAAATCCTGAACATTACTTCAGTTCTCACTAAATTGAAACCGGTCTAACAAATATACATACATACATACATACATACATACATACATACATACATACATACATACATACATACATACATACATACATACATACATACATACATACATACATACATACATACATACATACATACATACATACATCATACATACATACATACATGCATACATACATACACTCATACATTCATAAATACATACACACCTTCATTCATCCATATATATATATATATATACAAAAATACACACAAACATACATACATACATGCATGTATTCCTGTACGCACGTACGTACAGGAATGTATTACTATTTTTACACGATATCAATTACGTTAATGCATACTAATTCAAATATTAATTTTTGCGTATATGAGACATTTTAAGCACTGCCTTGGGATTTAGATTTAGTAGCAATGCGCTTAGCTTTGCAAGACTTCGGTGACCAATCATTTCATTCTAAAAATTAAACAATTTTTTGGTTGCCTAGAAATTTCCATTCGTTGAAATTGTGCAAGGCTAGTGCTTGCCTGAATTCACATCGCGCTTGCCTATTTGTGGTGCTTCAAAACGAAAATTCGTCAGCCAGCTAGGGTGACTTTGAAGTCCTTACATGGTTGTTCGACCATATTAAAATATGTTTAAAACATTGCGTAATTCCTAAATGTTTTAAATTTAAATTGCCATTTCATTTAAATGCTAAAGGTAGATCTCTTAAACATGAACTAACTTTGAACATAATGAATACATTGATTAGCGATTTAGAAAAACGCAAATACGAACTAATCAGAGAGAAAACTAAAATAAACTCTTTGTTACGTTCCTTTTTGCACGTGGATGACTTTAAATGTATAGAAGATTTTACTGATAAAAAAGGTTCAGATCAGGCATGATAGAAAATTAGGAAATTTGGGCATCTATACAGACCTTAACTAAGACGTGCCCTGCTGTAACTAATCGAGTGGTAAATCTTTCTAAAATAAATCTAAATGAGAAACAGTTGGAAATGCTTAATCGTGGTCTGAATACAGCTATCCAAATTGAGAAATCACCAAAAAATGAGATAATTACTGAGGCTGTTAAAACAGCACAATTCCTCTCAGAGAAGGATAAAGTTAGGTTTGAATTAGACGTAGCTGCGGCTGTGCTAACATACGCAGAGGAAAAATATAAACCAAATTATGAAATAAAAAGTCTCAGGAAAGAGTTAATAGCAAACAGTGTGATATGTTTGAAAGCAGACAAAGGAGGAGCGACGGTTCTGATGAGTCAATCTGACTATAATGATAAAATGTATGAACAACTAGACAATATAGAGGTATACACTAAAATTAATAAAGATCCTACGGATAAGCTACAAGGAGAAGTTAAATTATTGGTCAATAACATGATTGCTGAAGGAGAATTAGATCAAGCGCATGGTAACGCTCTCATACAAAGAGATACAGTCGCTCCTAGAGTTTACGGTTTAGTAAAGTTACCTAAACCAATCAACACTTTGAGAATTATTGTTAATGTCCAACACTCACCAACATATAAAATGTCTAAGTTTCTATGTCATAGAATAAAGAAATATTCGTACTTCTTAGACCATACTTTGATGAATTCATACCATTTGGTTGAGATTGTAGATAAATGTGAGCTTAATGAAAACGATAGATTGGCGAGTTTAGATGTGGTGTCAATGTACACCAATATACCAGTACCCAAAGCACTAGATTATTTTCAGCGTTTCCTGGTTGATCATCCAGTAATATTAGAAGGAAGTAAAATGAAGATGAGACATGTCATGGAGATGATGGACTTATGTATGTCCTCCACTTATTTTAAATTTATGAATGAATTTTATAAGCAGATTAGGGTGTTCCAATGGGACAACCACTGTCAGTTCCAATAGCTAATATCTTCATGCATTACATGGAGAAGACCCTCTTAGATATAACGCCCCTAAATCCTAAATTGTATATAAGATATTTGGATGATATATTAGTTATTTGGAATCATGGGGAGGATCAACTGATAAATTTCTTAAATATAGCAAATCAGGTGAGCGAGCTGAAGTTTACAATTGAAAATGAATCATGTGGTGAATTACCATTTCTGGATGTCAAGTTAATTAGAAATGGTAAAAAACTAGAACGGGATGTTTATAGAAAGGATACTTACTCAGGTATCCTTCTTAATTTCAATTCAAATCACCCATATAGAATGAAAATCGGTATCTTAAAATCGATGATAATAAGAAGCTTAAGATTAACAGATAAAAAGCAAAGGGAGATTGAATTAGGTAGACTGCGAGAAATATTCAGTGCTAATGGGTATTCTCTAAAGTTAATTGAAGCCACTATACTGAGCGTTATAAGTAAATTTAATCATGGCTGGAAGTACGTGAAATCAAATAAAACCAAACATGATCGGAGGGTGATGGTAATACCTGACTCTAAACTAAGTAGGAAAATCAAAATGGTAGCATCTAAATACAATATACGTACTATTTTAAAACAGACCATTACCGTAAGTATTAAACGGTCCAACCAAAAGGAGAAAATAGAAGCATTAGACACATCTGGAGTATATAAAATTCCATGTAAAGACTGTAACCTGATGCATGTAGATGAAACCATGCGTCCAATTAGAGTAAGAAGAGGGGAACATAAAACCGCATGCAAGTATAGCCATGTTAATAGATCGGATCTTGCACGCCATAAAGTAGACAGGAAATTCAATTAATTTGCATGGGTGTAGACGTATATCAATTTATGGCCGTAGCAGATCAACTAGATTGATTAGAGAATCCATAGAAATTAAATCGAGAAATGATATCATGAATGAAACAGCCGTAGAAAAATCACTAGATCCCATTTGGAATATAGCATTAAATACTAGTAGGAAACGAAGATTGCACGAATCTGAATCAGAAACTCGCTCAAGTAAAAGAATAAGAACACTGGATGGATGTTAACTTATAGAGGTGGTGAGTGAGTAATTCAATATCTTCTAATTTATTATCTGATTGTCTTATAATTTCATCCTTGATTACTTGTTATCTTATTTCTTCTATTATCTTACGTTCTGTTGTTAGTGTAGCGCCTTTAACAAACATTTATCTATACATGATGGGAAGGTTTATTTTTTTTAAAAAAGCCCAATTTTCTTTGCACTATTACTAGTATCTTTCTTTATCAGGCAATTTTCAATTTCTTTTACGAACCGTTTAATTTAACTTTCTACCCTATTGAAACACTTTATCCGTTTCTAATTTAATTTTGCTACCTCTTAATTATTTACTCTATTCATAGTATCTTGCCCCCTCCTCACCGGAATGCCACTCGTAATTACTTCATTTGGAAAGTACGTGTAAAATAAGTCTGACGTGTGCATTTAGGAAGTGACAGTTATCATTTTAGTTTCACTTGAATGACTGTTACACGTGCCTGTAATTACATGTAACAGATTAGTTCTCAGTCTTAAGTAAACGCTCACGCACATACACACAAACACGCTTATCGAGTGAATAATCAGATGTTGCCAAATCGCTGTAATTTCACTGGGATGAGTGTACACGTGCATTAACTGATTACTCCTCAATCCAAAACAAACGAGAACACATACACACAGGCATGACGTACGCTTATCTAGTGAGTTGTCAGTAATTGTCATTAAATCACTGTAATCTCATTGCGAAGAGTGTATACATGCAGACATATACACAAACCAATTTAACATACACTTTCCTAGCATTTTTTAAAAAACGTTATGCTTAAGATATCTAACAACAAGTATAAATGAGGCAGTTTAAACTAATATTTCCACTTGACATATTGATTGTCAACTTAGTGGGTGATGTGTTTGCCATTGAAAAAGACCTCCGTACCCGGAGGTCGAAATATCTGGGAAAATCATGATGACAGTGGATTCAAACATTTCGGTACGCAATCCGAAAATCAGGTACATAACGCGATATTATTCGGAGGAAACTTAGACTCGTGATAGTAATTTGCGCACGCTAAATTATACAATCGCCTATCAGATGTTAGCGAAATGCATTTTCTGTGAGTGAACATTTATATGTCATTTAAAAGTATTTTTTTGACATGACTGTTCGTATGCTTTTGAAAATCAATTCCAAGCGTAACTTCACTGCAAGGTCGCTGTTATAGTTTGTCTACAAAAATATAAATTCCACCTTAGCTAAATAATATGTAAAAGAAAAATAGGCGAAAAACTGACGTTTTTTATCCATAATCACTCAATTACCTTGATTAAATTATGTGCTTAGTTTGTCATAGAACGAGTTTACGAAGAGAGCGCACCTTTCAGCTTAATACAATTTGGTTCAAGTCTTCTTATTTTGCGACTAGATAAGGCCCGCCTAAATACATATGACCGGTTTTACCAATCAAAGAATTATAATCATAGTGAATTTGTGCAGGTATCCACCACATTTCTAAAACTGAACTGTTATAATTTTTCTCATACTGAGATAACGTAACATAAGCATAGACCTAGGTAACTCGCATGGTGAGTGGCAGCAGATTTCATGCCAATAAGGCAGAAAAATTAGGCATCTCTGTCGGATCCTGTTTGTTAGTCCATTCAAGTGTCTCGTCGTCGTTGAGGATACGGTATGCCGTGTGAAAGTTCCCATAAGGTCCGATTACGAGATTGAAAATTTATGACATCCGCAATCACAGTAATCCAGCAGTTGCTTCAATACCAAGGTGGGCAGGATTTGTAATTGCCGATTTTAAAAGTTGCCATTCGGCATTGGATAATACTGTTCAAAGGTGAATGCACTTAAAAGACCGATCGGGCGTGATTGATTGTATCATAAATTTTGTTTTTTATTAATACCTCCTTGCGCTGAGCTGACAACAGCGAAAACAAAACTGAGCGAACGGTACGATTTACAAGACTGTACGCGCTAGTAGAAATAGTCGGTTAATTCCTTTCTTCCAGCATAAATGAGGAGCGATAGTATGCTTTACTAGAAGAGTTTGGACTCAGAAACTACTAATGTACACGAGTTTGCATAATTTGCCAAAAGCACTGAGATTAAGTGTTTGGATTCAGACCGTAACGAATGGATAATTCTTAAGGGCAAACTAAAGCCATATGGAGCTTGCTTTCCTTTTCCGACAAGAGAACAGCATCTTTATGCCAACCACCACTATAGATCTCCGCTGCGCGTATTATGTCGTCGATAACAAGACTAAACAAGGTGGAGCAACGGCTCACCATTGTCGAGCACAGTACCCAACTCTAAAGGTGCAGGAAGGGACATGTAAGTGCGAATAAAGAACACTGAGTGATTAAATAAACTACAAAAAATGAGATAAGTTCGATCGCAAATTAGATATGTCGCTATAACCACTAGCAGTCTCGCAAACGTTGAATTTGAATGAAAATGTTGGCTACACAATGTTAACACAATCACGAAAACAACACTTTTGAAGCTTTCGTCATAAATAATATATATATATATATATATATATATATATATAATATACAATTCGCAATCCATGTTTGCTTGATGGTGGTAAATAAAGTTTGCGAGCAGGAGTAAACACCAAGTCTATTATATTTAACTAGTCGTCAAACAACATAAACTACCATAAGTCCACGAACTGATCATCATCAGAGTACGTCAGAAAACTGACTAGCAAAAAATCAAACCACTTGTACGTGCGACATCACCTATAGTAGTCGCATGCATTGTACTTGAATGGAAATGTCGTAGTTCTATGCAGTCTGAACATAAACAATTTTGAAGCTTGCTCCATACACACACACGTCTATATATATATATATATATATATATATATATATATATATATATTGCTATCACAATCCGTGCAATCAATTTTACTGCGGCTGACTCCTTTTGGAGGATAAGCCGGCTCCATTTCATGGAGTTTCTTGGGAATTTGGTACAAGTGGTGTCCCCTCACCACTCGGCTTTTTGATCGAGGACGCACCTCTAGCCTTTGCACATCCAAGCGCAGTCTGCAAGGCAGCAGTAAGTTGTATGGTTGCCGGTGGCTGTTGAGAGCTCATTCGCCATTCGGAAGTACGGGGTACTGTCCAGGAGTCCATGTAATCCTGTGGCTGTTGTCCCCTTTTGTGGCGGGGAACACACGCCGCGTCATGGTGCCGTCATCGGGCTCATGTGGTATTTTATAGGAGATCCGATTGCCGGTCGGAAATCCACCACGCCCTGGTGACACCACCGCCATAGCCCCGTTAGCCCATGTACGATCGGCCATCGAAACATGGTTGACACCGTCGTACCACGATCCTTGGAACACCTACAATTCGGCCAATTTAAAAAATGGGCAAAACAACTGCACTCTCCAACGCATTTGTAAAGGATTCCTCCCACCAGATTGTGGCATCAAACAAGTATAAGTACTTTAGAACTGTTTTTTCAGCGAACAGGGGAAATTCCGAAGGCAATCGATTCCGGCGGCTTCGCAGTTCATTAGGAGGCCATAAATTCCTGACACATCATTAAATGTATGCGCTTTTATGTCCATCCCGTAACAAGATCCCTATAAATCTGGATAGCAGAATAACTTTTAAAGGAGCCATATAAAGCTTCCACCCCTTCTGTTAGTACAAACACTCTCACCACGTGCAGGATAGGAACTAGGTTATCAGCGGATAATGGATATGCTTGGCGTGAGTATATCGATAGTGTCATGCTATCAACACGAATGTGGCATTACAATTCACGCATTCTTGAGACCAGGAATCAACTCACTTTTTTTATATTTAAATCCCGGAACGTGGGCTTATTTGGAACTTATTTCGTAAAACATGGTTAGGTTCACTTGTTTCGTTCGCTAATTTTAAGAATCTACTTAATTCTTTATTATCATACTTTCAAATTACCAAATAAACGCAAAGAAAATGAAATTTTTTTTAAAAATCGACGGCTGCGTTTTAATAATAATTTTTAAAATTAGTGTATAAATATATTATTAAAATCATTCCCAAATTTAAATAATGTTAATACCAGGCCTCTTACTTATCAATCTAATTTTGTGTTCCAAATTCATTCTAAATTTTGTACAACTTACTGTTGAGTCCAAACTGGCTAATTTATCATAAAACATTTATAATTTGTATTCATTGTTAATATCTGAGAAACGCTCCGTATTAATTAATGCGTTAACCAGCAAAAAAGAAACTTTTTGTATGCAGCCAACCCCCTACACAACCGTATCCGAGCATACCATGCAATTAATTAAGTTTGAACCAATTATCTGGAATGGTTAGAAGAAAGTAAAGGACGAAGCCCATGCCAAGGAGGATCTATCCAAGAAACCGCCAAAAACTGAAATTTGAATAAAACTGGTTAAATATTCGGTGATGCAGCGAATCAATGGCATGACACCAAGTCACGCTCCGTGTTACCAAATAAAGACCACAGTGGTCTAGTCCATGAATTTCAATTGATATCTTATTCGATTTTTCATTATATTTCAACAATATATATGTGTCAAAATCATTTCATTATACTTTAAGACAATATCATTTTCTAAGGTGACATTGTGGCTGCTTAAAAATAACAGATCAGGGATAATTAGTTGAAAATCTAGGTCAATAGCGATACCTACGAGAACCTGCCCGAAAAAAAAGATAGTGAAATCCAGAAATTTTCATGCAATTCATAGATTATTTAACGTAAAGTATGATTTGCATGAATCTAAATCGCATCATTGTAGGTCCATATCGCTGCAATGGCGATTCCATCTAGTACTGAAGATTTTCCAATAAAGTTTACCGTTGACAAGGTAGCTCAGAAATGGGGTCTGATGTAATCGAATTGATAAAAGGACACCACACCAGCTAATTATGTTTGCCAGACTCTGCTTCAGGTGGAAAATAATCCGTATCGTGTTCGGCTCAGAATACTAACTGGCCATACGCCACCTGTGATTATAAGAGATAAAACCTTTAGAAGTGATAGTGAATTAGCGTAAATTTGCAGGATTTGATATTCTATATATATATATATATATATATATATATATATATATATATATATATATATATATATATTATATATATATATATATATATATATATATATATATATATATATATATATATATATATATATATATATTATATATATATATATTATATATATATATATATATATATTATATATATATATATATATTATATATATATAATTTTATGTTTATACAGGAATATATATATATATATATATATATATATATATGCCTGTATAAACATAAAATTGTTAAGATCAAAAATGCAGTTCATAAAATAGAATTAACTCAGCCTGGATTTGAAATATAGAGCATTACGTTCACAGACTAGCAACTAATCTCCCGACGACCTGACGACCAGCGGGCAGTAGGTAGTCAGCTTGGGAATGGTAGCATGAACCTTACTGGGTCTAAAGGGACACAGCCATTATCCCGTTTCATGTGAAGCTTCGAGTTTGGTTTAACTGTGCAGTGTGTAGTGACGGAATGAGAGCAAGCGTGCTCGACGCGAAGGGTGGGTTTCGGCTGTTGAAGTAAACTTTGGCCATAGGCATCTGGGAAGAAAGTGCTCATCAGCCGCAGGTGACAGACCATCTAAGAAACGAAAAAATTCGAATACAAACCATCCTCGCTAGGAATGGGCGATCTAGTGTTCTTTTACAGTCCACATATAACCATGAACAAAACAAATTATAATAATAACATACTACATCGGCCATCATGCAGTATATAAACGATAGTCTTATCTACTGAGCTAGATAAGCGAAATCAGGCTACCGCAGGCACCTTCATCTCCGATTCTGCTTCCTTTCCTTTTCTTCCCTGTTCTCAATCTAACAACAACGCTTTTTTAGATACTCTGAGTATGGTCGTTATTGATCATATCGCTGAATCAAATATTAGGTAGCCAGATATCGTAAATATTGCACTACATTATCATCCAGTAAACCTAGGTTATGGTTAAACATCAGCGTATTTAATGTGCGATCATCGAAACAACAAGAAGCTCTTGCGCGTAAGCTGAATAAATTGGAAATGTTGCGTATCTCAAACCAGAAAACTGGATCCTACGAGCATTACAGAACTGGGTGCTCCATCCTCACATACGCGTTATTAGCTTCGAACATCTTGTTGCAGTAAATAGGGCGTCGATATTATCCATAGCACACGAACTGAAGCTTGCTTAATTGAAGGGATTCCTGTTACAGCCGACTTTGTGCGGCACGTTTAAACACATCTACTAAAATCAATGTAAAAATCTGTAAACAACGTTGCCTCTTCGTTGGATCTGCATATTCTCCTATTGATTGCATCACAAACGAAAGAAATGATGCTTTTTACTCCAAACTTAGCTCCATACTAAGTAGAGCAAGAAGTTCAGATATATTCTTGGTTATAGGTGACATAATTGCTCATGTTGGCCGTTTAAGTAACGCAGAAATTCTTTAGAGGGAAGATACAATGGCGAACCGCTTTTGGATAACAGCTACGCGGAACGTAGATTAGATGTAAGTAGTAGGCGTAGCGTTAGACGTTGTGCTACATGGCGTCCTCCAGCTACCTGACAATGGTGGATTCAAATAGTTCATGTAGAAATTTGTTATAGATGGCGTGGTTGCACCCAGGATTGTCGTTCTTTTTGGAACACATATGTCGACTCGGACAATGCACTTATCCCATTGTATTTAACCAGTCATCGAGCAACATAACAAAACTACCGCCAGCCGCAACGACGACTGGTTAAATACAATGGGATTGGTGTTTACTTCAAGCTCGCAAACTTGATTTAAATAATTTTTACCACCATCCGCGCAATCAATTATTGTGTAATGCACTTATCCGTTGTAGAATTACACTAAACTTTTCCGGGAAAATAACAATAAACTCCAAATAGATGTAAGCAAACTCGAATAAATATGGCCTACTAACAAATTCAAGTAGAAAGCAAATAAAAAATCCTAGAAAAATAGATAAGCCAAAAAAAGCACTTCATTACCCAAAGCAATTCCGCCATGTGGAGGGGCGCCACTTTTGAGAGCAGTCAGCAGATGTTGCATCTGAGAGACATCCTCCTAATTAAGATTAAAACGACACATTAAATCAGTTATTGTAGACTATATATATATGATGATATATATATAGCATTATATATGATATATATATATAAAGTATCTATCTGTTGTATATTTAATTAAATGACATCATGATTACCGTGAAAATTGATAACTGATATCCAGACTGTATGGAATAACAGGAGTAACAGGTCTTTAAATCAAGTTTGCGAGCTTGAAGTAAACACCAATACCCTTTGTATTTAACCAGTCGTCGAACAACATAACAAAACTACCGCCAGCCGCAACGCACTGACGCGTTTTGACCTTCCCTGATCATCATCAGAGTACGAAGGCAAACTGACTATCGAGGATCAAACCGCACTGAATATATATGGAAATCAAATTTAGATATGCGGCTCACACATCTAGCAGTCTTGCATACATTGAACTTGTCTGGAAATGTCGGCTGCACGATTTCTATGCAGTCACGAACATTAACTGTTTGCAGCTTTCGCCACATATATATATAGGCAATACAATTAAACAATAATTTTTTGCGCGGGCAGGTAACAATTTTTTAAATCGTTTGCGAACTTGAAGTAAACACCAATCCCATTGTTTTTAACCAGTCGTCGAACAACATAACAAAACTACCACCAGCCGCAACGCACTGAAGCGTTTTGACCTTCCTTGATCATCATCAGAGTACGACGGCAAACTGACTATTGAGGATCAAACCGCAGTGAATATACATGGAAATCAAATTTAGATATGTGGCTCTCACCTCTAGCAGTCTCGCATAACAGGTGTTCAGAAGTAGTTGTAAAACTATTTTTTGGTTGACATGATGTATCGACAAAGCAACCATAGTGTTGATTTTACAAAACAAACTGTTAAAGCAAGATTCATTAGTTTGTTTGGTAAATCTGGTGATGATGGATCAACAACAAACAAGACAGCTGTAATTAAAACTGCGTTAGTCAAAACGCAGATCAGGTAATTACTCGAGACGGCGTATCTTGAGACTGGTCTGTTATTTTTAAAGATTTGTTGATGTTTACATTCCAATATAGTTTCACCTCTTTTTGAATTATTTTTTACGCGTTTAAGTTAGGATTAATGTTAAAATTGATATAGTTTCGAAGGCCAATTCATTTACTTCAAATTGTACCTTTTGAAACTCGAAAAAAATTATTAACGACAACATGACCTGTTAGTAGCATATTCACAAATTGCAGAATCCTTCTAATATTTATTATAATCAAGGTTGCGATCTTGATTTAAATACCTGATCCTTTATGTACATACATTTATCAGTATAAATTAAGCATCGTATAGCGTAGGACATGCAATTCACCCAGTAGACCAGTTTCGTCCTTATTGGGAACTCATCAAACCGTTGTTTCGAGAACTGGTGTTCTGTCGCATTTTTTATGAGCGTACAGGTTTATTCTTGTTTCGAGTCTCTTTTTGAGCTGAGCGTCGCAGACATGGAAATTAGTATACGGATAATGGAGTAGAATGTCACAGAGAATCTGAGTTTTGTATTATTTCGCATCAGTTTATTTGGATCGAACACAAGTATCACATGGCAACAGAAACTGGGTTTTAGTCATTTAAATGACTTTTCCATTAAAACCTTCAAGTTGGAGATTTTTTCAACAAAATAAAAGCTATCCTGAAAGACATACTACAATTTTCCTTTCATTATCAAAAGTATAACCTAACATAATTATCTAGCTGATTTATGTTGCGGGGGTAAGCTATAGATAATATGAATCTGAAAGGAGAAAGATCATTATTGCTGTCTACAAAGCAACCCAGATAATATCGGTGGTGTTGATCTCACTGGTTTAACATTTTGCCATTGTATAAATGTATTTTTGTACTCCGTGATGATTTCCTTCTTAGTTTCCGTTTTTGAAATAATTTTGTTGGGCCTTCGTTTTCACATCTTCTAATTTTGCTGACACGTGTCGCGTTGTACATCTCCGCGATAAAATTTTGCATTGTCATTAATAATTTGCAAAATTACTTGAGTAAAGTCAGTCGAATTCATTATCATTATACTTGTCCACTTGTCTGGCTTCATGGGTTAGATTTTTTCCGTTTCGCTGTAGTTCATTTAGTCCAGCTAAATACCTTCTAGTAACCATTTTATTGGCTTTGAATGTGCACATCAATTTGCCACATGCATTTCCTAGTTCCCATCTAAAGAGTGCATTGTCATAATTCTCAGTTATTTTATGTTTGCTTGCATTATCAAAAAAGCATTCCATCGATGCTTGCATAAATGCTTCCTCATGTTCACTTATTTTCGTTTTTTTTATATAACATGTCGACCTAAGTGAGAGCACTATTTTTGGCTATTTGTCAAATGATGCCAGTATAACACAAGTGACTCTTTTTGGACAGACGTGGCTCGAGAAATGATCCAGCAAGAATTTGTTGACATATTCAAAATGATAGCAGAGACAAATCATATGGTTTAACGAAAAAGAATTAGTATGAATTGTGAAATTGTTAGACAGCCATAGCTCAGATATGATTCGTTACAAAAAATATAGGATTGTACCGTCCTATTATCCCACATTCGTTGACCAAATATATAGGGGTTAAAGGGCGTAATACCGGCTCCTACTGATGAGTCGCCAGTAACCACCAAACGAATGTGCATGAGATTATACTTTCCGTTCATGCTGCCTTTGGTTTATCCTTCTGGTCACAACTGAACTAATTTGTTACTAGGTTCGCAACACCTAATACATACTTGAATATAGGATTATGATTGGATGAAATAATCCAGAAGATACGCTGTAGGTAATAATATAATTGATGATAATTACGGGTTTTCTATCTTATGTAGGCACATATTGAATTTAAATTTTATGGTAGGATTCAAATTTTATATTTGTTAGCATTGAAAATGGTAGCAAAGACAATTCATCTGGTAGATCAATTCTGTTCTTATTGGGAACTTATCAAGTACTTGACAGAATTTCCACCTAGATGTCACTGGGTGGTGAAACGCATCTACTGCGTCGCCATAGCCGCACGTTTCCTGTGAGTTCCTTCAGGCGGATCTTATTTGGTGCTATTTTCGACCTAATGTTCCAACCAACCATCCAAGATTTTCCAATGCCACGTTTTGCGTACGCGGGTAGTAGCTTTGCACGGACAGTTTCACAAAGATCCGATTGATCACAATTTCCAATTTCGTTTTGTCTCCGATCGGGCTGAGTTTGTATTCGTCCCAATGGAAATTCGTTCCTATTACATCTTTGTGATAAAATATAAATAGAACGGTTTTGCAACGAGGTTACCCCATATGCTTAATTTCATTGTGGAGCTTTCAGCTGTGTGTATAAGTTGGTAATTGGTTCGAAGATGAAAGGATTTTCCGAAACTTAGCCAGTAAACAAAGATGTGGTAGAGCCGCGTTTCCATTGGGACGAATACAAACTCAGCCCGATCGGAAGACAAAACGAAATTGAAATAGGATCAATCGATCTTTTGTGAAACTGTCCGTACAAAGCTACTACTCGCGTACGCAAAACGCGGCATCGGAAAATATGCCGATGGCAATCCGCAATCAAATTTCAAAAAAGCCATCCAAGATCTTTCACTATAGAACAAAAACCATGCCACCTACAGAAGTAAAATTTAATTAAAGTATAATGCCATGAATATTTTAAATTTTTTTAAATTGTAAAATAAACATAGTATGAGACACCTAATAGTATTCATTAACTTCTTGCTTTTTGACTAGGCATTTATTAATTTGTGGCATAATTTGTCAGTTAAAAGACTGCAGAAAATACACGGTAACTCATATCGTAATCGCGGCAACTCTAGCTTGTAATCGTTGAGTTTCAAATAAAAACGTGTGAGAATTGAGGTAAGGCCAGAATAAGACATGAATCTGTTGTTAATGTAACATGAAAATATGACGTTAAACTGGATAACTAGGAATAACTAGATTTCATTTAGCATGATGTTGATACTGCTTAAGGCTTCCGTATTATATACATAGAGATAGAACGATCAGTGGACACCTTTCAGGACGAGAATATGCTGACCAAATTGGTTATACTACTTAAAAGATTAGAAATTATTGAATAAATTGGAGGAAAAAAACGAAGTATGTTACGTCCAAGTTAACGCATTATTCACACAAAACAGCGAAGCTGTTTTTTTGCAACCCATAAATGAACTGCAAACGTCGCAATCAATGTACACATGCATAAATTCCATAGGTCTGCGTTACAACCGTCCATATTGGAGACATTGAAGACGGTGAAAAAAAAAGCCAAGATCAAACAGGAATTTTTCTAATTAAATGAACTGTTATACAATTAAACAATCGTTAGTTGTGCGCGTGACGATAGCAATTGTTTATATCACGTTTGCCAGCTTCTGGCCTTCAACAGCTACGCTGGCTCGGTCGCGTTTAACGTGCGATTTCATTCAATAAGCCCAGTAGAGAACTTTTCTCTTATCCAGTGCCAGATTGGCATTTAAAACAAATGGTTAAAGTCTATTCACAATCGCATTTGGCGGTGGAGGGCCGGCTCATCCACTAGGAGGCGGTCTATGGGCTCATCATTAATCTTAGTCAAAAACACTTGTTACATCGAGTCGAATCGAATAGAGGCGTTCTTGTTGCAGTTACCTATGACATTCATACTGCAAGGCAGTTGTAATACCGATGCCACATTACCATCAAGTTTACACGTCCTAGATTATGCGTTATTTCCAGGTATAATGGCGCCTCTATTTTGTGTGCCGCCTAGGTGGGTGTTTACATCTAGGCCAGATCCACTCCTTCCTTAATCATTAATCGTATTGAAATTGATCTTTTTTGCTTTAAATCTTTATTTTTACCATCAAGAATACTTTTTGTCATTTATTCTGTTGACACATAACGATGATGCTCCAGTTGGGCATCAAATTTTAAATGTTGTTTTAATGCTGCCTCTAATGTGGAGGATGATAATTATGGTGGTGATGATAAGATGAGTTAAAAATTCAATATAAACGCAAGTGTAACAAATTAGCGCCGTGTCAGCAGTGTCTTAACTCATGAGACACAAAGTATTACACTTTTACACGGTGTTGTGCTCTGCCGATGACAAAAGTAGTTTGAAACGCAGCTGTGTGCAAAACTGGCGCAAGATGTAACGCTGAGAAAACAAACTTAGCTTCATTAATCTATATAATCACTAGAGTAAAAAAATGACTATTACTAAAAAAGCGCTATTGTAGTTTTAACAATACGAACTGACACGAAATTCTATTGCGCAGTTAAATCGTGCGTAAAACGCTGGCTCTATAGCAATATTCTCAGTGGAACGCCAATAGTTTGGACATGCACATGTTTTATAGATGGCAAAATCTCTAGTTACAGGATAAAAGTGCATACATAGATGTGCAACGTTAAAATTTTGCCACACTATCCCAGTAACAAGCATAACGGACACGCGTTGCAAAATAGAACAGATCAGAGTCCCTAAAACAGAGAATAGATAAAGTTCTCTGTTCATCTGCCAAATTAAACGGAACTCATTTAGCTGGATCCTTCGAGAACCAGCAAGAACATCTGGGTGCATATTATTAATTAGTATGCAAAACATTTGTTCCTCCACTCTGCAGATTATATCGTCAGTCTCATTTTTCACAGAGTTTCCCAGAGATCATGGACGACAACAATGCTTATACCACAAGCTAATCAAAGAGTAGATTGAAGCATCCGATTTTTGTCTTCTTCAGCGGGCTGCGCTAATCTATTCTGTAATTACGAGTTCGTTTATAACTCTACCGGTGCGAAAAACTAGAAATCACAGATCGTTAATTTAAAATATTCAAATGGGAGCTTAAATTCTATTTATGTACGTATTTACGTATGCGTGCACGCGTTTATGTATTATATATATATATATATATATATATATATATATATATATATATATATATAATATCAATATAATCTCAGCATTGCATCAGGCAGCAAAGGCAATTCATCCAATCAAACGGTTTCCTCCTTAAGTGGAACTCTAAGTTACGTTCGGAATTTGCCGCGAACAGGACTCGGACTGAGGAACACTATCATCACAGTGCGAAATTCTATTCACTGTGCCACTCGTACCGTGTACTATATTATTTGAAGAGTGCCAAACAAGGACGAAACTGATCCTCTTTACTACCTGATACAACGTTTAATTTATACTGACAATTATATATAATCAAAATTCTTCCATCAGAATTCGAATCAAAATAACCTCCTCAAGTGGCATGGAGTCTGTTGTACTAAGACCAATCGGAAGTGACCAGTTCGAATTTCAGATCTTAAGAGTTTCAAAATAAGTTCTAATTTTAGGAAAGGCTAACCAGAAATTTAAGTTGATATATTACTTCAGATTTCGTGTAGTATGCGGCACAGGTGCCACAGCGTAAAAAATCCAGGTTCTGATGCAAATGTTCCCCGGTTAGAGTTCGATTCATGGGAAAATCTGGACATTATTTAAAGAGTTCCCAATAAGGATGAAACCGCTCTACTGGTTGAGTTGCCTTTGCAATGTTTATTTTATACAGATAAAACAATATATATATATATATATATATATATATATATATATATATATATATATATATATATATATATATATTCTTTATGATATCCATGCCGTTTTAATTAACACAGTATTCTTATAATTAGGAAAAAAAAACACAAATAACTAAGAGGATAATGGCCATTTATTTCGTGAATACTAAACGTCTCTTATACAATCATACATATTTATACATTTTGGGTTGTTAATTGGTTATGTTTTTGGTGACAAATCTGACTGGTTATTACTGCTGTTTCTTGTTTTGACTAGTAGGTGAGTGTGTATGCGTTTGTGTTTGTATTGTGTATGTGTGTTTGCATGTAAAGGTCATTCTCGCAGTATTGCGAAGTGATGTCTGAGATCTTGTCATGATTGTTTTGATAACTTGAGAGTTAGCCATTTGTGCAAATTGTTCACCGTTATCTATACAAGTGCTGTTTTTCCCAGTATAGTTAATTGTTTCACCCCGCTGCGCGAGAGTGCTATTTTCGCTTGGTAACAACGCTAATGTTGATTGTCTTGTTAAACGCTCACACTGTTTGGAGACTTCTGTCATCGTATGCGCCTCTGTTATCTCAACTTCACCTTGTTGCCAATCCGATTGTACGTTTGTTGATTCTAATCGAGGGCCTGTTGGTTCTTGGCTGGGTACTAGTATATTGTTGTTGAATTTTGTTATCCTTGGCCAGTCGATAAGGATATCATGTTGATGAAACTTTTGAATGTTAAGTTCAGGTGTTTGTTGTTTTATGTAAAGCGCTTCGTAGATAAAAAGTAATTTTTCAGATTTTGCTTTGTGTAGAATTGTGAAATTGGTCGAATTGACAGGGTGCCCCGTTGCTAATATATGATCGGAAATAGCTGATTTTCCAGACGGTGGCAAGCCTTTGTTAATCAATTTCTGTGGCAAATGTTGCTGGATTCTGCTTATCAATTGCTTCTTCGTACGTCCGATATATGTGCTACCGCACATACATGAGAATTTATAGACTATGAATGATTTGGAGAGAAGTGGCAATTGATCTTTGGTATCCAACCTCATGATTCTCTGTGTACTGAATGTCATATTAACTTTAACACTGGGAAAGTTGTCCTTAGTTATTCTATTCAGCTGCCGTGCAATTATTGAGGCTGGTATGTCGCCTCTAAATGGTAAGTTTAGGTAAACCTGCTTGCCGGTGTCCTCTCTAGTACGAATTTGCCGTGGTCTAATGTTGACATCAATGAACCGCTCTGGGTAGTTGTTCATTAGCAGAATATTCCTGAGGTAGCCCAGTTCTTCCTCAATCTTGTGTTCAGAGCAGATCTTTCTGATTCTGTTCGCTAGGTTGTTTACTAAGTTTCTTTTGTGGGATTTTGGCACACTACTGTTGTAATGGATGTATTGTCCAGTGAAAGTGGATTTTCTATGTATGGCCAGTGTCAACTCTCCGTCTGCTTCTCGAGTGAGTTTGATGTCAAGGAATGGGAAACTGTCGTCTTTCTCTACTTCGAGAGTGAATTTGATGTCTGGATCGACTCCATTTGCTTGTTTGAGGATTTCGGAGGGGTCTGCTGCTTCTGAGATGAACAACAAGATATCATCTACATACCTTTTGTAGAATGCGCACTGGTCAATTATACCTTTCAGACTGGTTTTTTCCAGGTGATGCATGTATACATCTGCCAGGAGGGGTGCGATGCAGCTTCCCATAGCTACACCATTGATCTGGCGATAGTATATACCTTCGAAGGTAAATTGCACGTTTTTAGTACATGCTAATATGAGGTCTTTGATGTCATTGGTGTCTATAGGGAAGTCAAAAATCTCATTTTTGATGAGATCACACAAGATCTCCGTTGTCTTATCCAGTGGTATGTTTGTAAATAAGGATGAGACGTCAAGCGAGACCATCTTATTCTGTAGGATGTTCTTCCCCTTCAGTTCATTTGCTAATTCGAAAGAGTCCTTGATAGTGTTAGTGTTTATGATGCTCCGTATTGGTTCAAGTAGTTTGCAGAGAAACTTGGCTGGTTTATGTTGTGGAGCGTTGATCATTGACATAATGGGCCGCATCGAAGGAGCTCCTGAGGCTGTCATGGCTTTATGAGTTTTTGGTTTGCCGTACAATCTTGCGGTGTTTGTTCCGACTGGTTTTGCTTTTTGGATGTCTTCTGTGAGTTTGATCTAACAATATGTAAGGATTAGATAAGAGACGTTTATATTCATGAATAAATGGCCATTATCCCTTAGTTATTTGTGTTTTTTTCCCACTATAAGAATAAATATATATATATATATATATATATATATATATATATATATATATATATAATGTACATTGCCTTCTGAATATTATATATATACTTTTATTATGGAAGAAAAAGCACATTAATAAAAAAAGTGGATAATAGCCATTTGTTTCGGGACTGCTAAACAACTTTTCAGTTATGTAGATTCTGGGTTTTTACTGATTATGAACGTGGAGACTAGCTCTGACTCGGTTTAACTTATATTTCTCGTGTGGTCTGATTAGTATGCGTATATGCGTACACACACAGACACATACGCATTTATACTTACTAATCAGCCCAAACAACAAATAGAATTAAAACCAAGTCAGATTTTTTGACACCTGCATAATCAAATGGAAACCCAGAATTTATTTAGATGAAAGATTGCAAAATTTAGTTTAGTATTTACGATATATATATATATATATATATATATATATATATATAAACATGTACGAGTCGAAGTAATAACGCCTGTAAATTTGTATATTTGCACTCATGAATGCGAGAACGTATTTCTGATTGCATGAAATTATATTTGCGTGTATGTATGTACGATCTGTGTATGTAATCCTGTATGAATCTAGGTGTGTGTATAGATAAGTTTTCACGTAAGTAGGTAATATTACATACATGTATATATGTACATATTAATACAGGTATGCATTTGTGTGTATATTCATAAATGTATTTTGGATTCTTTATTTAAACTGCGACAAAATCCAGAAACTTGGTGGTATCGTTGGTGTGATGGTTTGCGCGCCTATATGGTCCAATAAGCTATATTGGTGGCGCAAAAATGATGTTATTTTCGCATAATAGGCAGCTCAATGAGGAGAGATTAGACAGTCATAATCCCAATCCCCTCTCTAGGAATAGACGATCTAATGTGCACCTATATCCTACGCAACCATGAATTTCATGGTTATGCGATAATGAAGCATCAGTAAATGATGCTAGTGTAATGTTGTGTAGTATTTATTATGTATGCATGACGTATGTGTGATTGTATTTAAGTATTCTATTATACATACATTGGCTTGTGAATTTATTTATTTAAGTATTTAGCTGTCTTATTGAAGGTATGATCGGGAACATATGAGCCATCACGACACATTACCGTAAAGGCAAAGCTTTCATACGATTATTTAACAACAATGAAACTTCTTGGAGGTATAATTCGTGAATTATTAAAAGCTAAGTTACTATTACACAAAGCTTACATATACATAACGAACATACAAATACTGCACTCGAGTGCACCTAAAAATGTCCCAGGATATTTGACAAATTTGCCCTCATTCTATCAGAAAACATTTAGCACTTGATAAACATTTGTTAAGCATCAAGAATACTTTTTGTCATTTATTTTGTTGACACATAACGATGATGCTCCAGTTGGGCATCAAATTTTAAATGTTGTTTTAATGCTGCCTCTAATGTGGAGGATGATAATTATGGTGGTGATGATAAGATGAGTTAAAAATTCAATATAAACGCAAGTGTAACAAATTAGCGCCGTGTCAGCAAAGTCTAAACTGATCAGACACAAAGTATTACACTTTTACACGGTGTTGTGCTCTGCCGATGACAAAAGTAGTTTGAAATGCAGCTGTGTGCAAAACTGGCGCAAGATGTTGTAATGTTGAGAAAACAAACAGCTTCATTAGTTTTGTTATGTTGTTCAACGACTGGTTAAATACAATGGGATTGGTGTTTACTTCAAGCTCGCAAACTTGATTTAAAGAATTGTTACCACCACCCGCGCAATCAATTATTATTTAAATTGTATTGCCAATATATGTATATGTGGCGAAAGCTGCAAACATTTAATGTTCGTGACTGCATAGAAATTGTGCAGCCGACATTTCCAGTCAAGTTCAATATATGCGAGACTGCTAGATGTAAGAGCCGCATATCTAAATTTGATTTCCATATATATTCAATGCGGTTTGATCCTCGATAGTCAGTTTGCCGTCGTACTCTGATGATGATCATGGAAGGTCGAAACGCGTCAGTGCGTTGCGGCTGGCGGTAGTTTTGTTATGTTGTTCAACGACTGGTTAAATACAATGGGATTGGTGTTTACTTCAAGCTATCAAACTTTATTTAAAGAATTGTTACCACCACCCACGCAATCAATTATTATTTAAATTGTATAACTTCATTAATCTATATAATCACTAGAGTAAAAAATGACTATTACTAAAAAAGCGCTATTGTAGTTCTAAAAATTCGAACTGAAACGAAATTCTATTGCGCAGCTAAATCATGCGTAAAACGCCGGCTCTAGAGCAATATTCTCAGGGAAACGCCAATAGTTTGGAAATGCACATGTTTTATAGATGGCAAAATCTCAAGTTACAGAATAAAAGTGCATACATGGATGTGCAACGTTAAAATTTTGCCACACTATCCTAGTAACAAGCATAACAGACGAGCGTTGAAAAATAGAACAGATCAGAATCCCTAAAACAAAGAATAGATAAAGTTCTCTGTTCATCCGCTAAATTAAACGGAACTCATTTAACTGGGTCCTTCGAGAACCAGAAAAAGCATCTGGGTGCATATTATTAATTAGTATGTAAAACATTTGTTCCTCCACTCTGCAGATTATGTCGTCAGTCTCATTTTTCACAGAGTTTCCCGGAGATCATGGACGACAACAACGTTTATGCAACAAGCTAATCAAAGAGTAGATTGAAGCATCCGATTTTTGTCTTCTTCAGTGGGTTGCGCTAATCTATTCTGTAATTACGAGTTCGTTTATTACTCTACCTCTGCGAAAAACTATAAATCGCAGATCGTTAATTTAAAATATTCAAATGGGAGCTTAAGTTCTATTTATGTACGTATTTACGTATGCGTGCACGTGTTTTATGCACATATATATATATATATATATATATATATATATATATATATACACTCACTAATTAATAATTATACACTAATTTCAGTTTACCAGTCATTTTATTCATGTAAGGACAGAATACTATTTACAGTTTGCCGATCTTGTTTGAAACACGACTAAAGTCTATTCAGTTTATTCCAGTATGCACAGAATAATATTTTCAGTTTATTGGTTCGCAATTTTAGATTATGAGTACTGCTCATTTTCGTACATTAGGAAATTTTCTATGGCAGTCTTTTACGCATGTTCAAACTATTGTTAACACTAACAATTGGTTATCATCGTAAAATGTGATCAACACTCGAAAAGCTATTTGATTATAAAAGGATTATATTTTTAATAAATGATGGAATGTGCTATCATGTGAACTGACTTTATTACTGTTTTCTTCGAGTACATAAATTGGCTGCTCTATCATGCGACTAGACACACACACACGCGCGCATATAGGCTAGACTTTGGAACAGGTAGCAGAGGAAATCCATTTAGTAGACAGGTTTCGTATTTATTTGGAATTCTTCATGTGGTGTGTCAATTTTTCCGCGAACGGGTTTCGAAATGGGACACACTTATTTCGGAGTTTGATACACTATCCACTGTGCCACCCATGCCGCTTACAACGCGCAATTAAAATTTATATAATAGCTTATATATCTGGTTAGTCCAACTTTCGAGGTAGATTCTTTTTCGATGTTCTAACTAGCCAACCCAGATCTTTCTATATATTGTTAAGAAGACTTAAGATATTCCAAATAGTTTCTAACTGAATTAGACATCAATTAGACACGCATGACTTCCATTGTGTGTAGTATGCAGCATGGTTAGTGCAGTGGATAGTGTCGCAAACTCCGAAGCCAATGTGTCCCGGTTCCAGTCCCGTCCGCAGCAAATTCCAGCAAGGGAGAAACCGCTGGATGAGATACCTCTCCTAACTTTTGCAATGCTTATTAGACTTGAAAAAAGATATTTTTAATGAGGAACAACAGTATGCCAACTACTATGCACCGACTCGGCAACTATTATATATATATATATATATATATATATATATATATATATATAGATAGTAATTAAATTTACCATTTTAAAAGTAAATCAGAAAGAAAAGCCGTTATCCACGGAAAAACAATTATAAATAAAAGTCGTTTCCATCAGTGCTTGCACCAAATATTTCGTATTCGTTAGTACTTATTTCGTTCAGCCAGTCTGAAGCAAACAATCACAGTGGCTTCGCCTATCTCGCATTTTCGTAATGAAAAAGTATTCTTTACCATATTCTTTAACCATCGGTGTCAATTATTAAGACAACTGTTACTTTAGAAGGTAAACACCGAAGCCATTATGCCCCGGTTCCAGTCCTGTCGGCGGCAAATTCTTAACAGTACTTGAAGAGCTACCAGTAAGAACGACACCGATCTACTGGATGAGATTCCTTTGCCACCTGATTTGTGGAATTGAGAAATTGACAAAATTGACTGGGTGCCCCGTTTGGAATACATGATTGATGCCAAGCCTCTTTTAATCAATTTCTGCGGTAAATGTTGCTGGATTCTGTTTAACAATTGCTTCTCTGTACGTCCGATATATGTGCTACTGCACATAAATGAGAATTTGTATACTATGAATGTTTTGGAAGGAATTGGAAATTGAACTTTGGCGCCCAACCTCATAATTCTCTGTGTGCTAAATGTGACATTAACTTTTAGAATGGGAAAATTCTCATTGGTGATTCCACTTAGTCATCGAGCAATTATTGAGGCTGGTACGACGCCTCTAAATGGTTATTATATGAAAACATGATAAACGTATCCTTTTTAGTGCAAATCCGACGTAGTCTGATATTGAAATCAATAAACCGCTCTGGATAGATGATCATTAGAAAACTTTTCCTCAGATAGTCCAGTTCTTCCTCGACCTTGTGATCAGAGCAGATCTTCCTGATTCTGTTTGCTAGGTTGTTAACTAAGTTTCTTTTTCGAGATTTTGGCACACTGTTGTTGTAATGAATGTATTGCGCAGTAAAAGTGGATTTTGCCAATGTCAAGTCACCAGTTACTTCTCGAGTGAGTTGGATGTCCAAGAAGGGAAAACTATTGTCTTTCTCAACCTCGAGAGTGAACGCGATGTCTGGATCGGGTCCAGTGGTTTGCTTGAGGATTTAGCATGAGTCTGCTGCGTCTTGGATAAACAATAATGTATCACCTACATAACTTTTGTAGAGTGCGCACTGATCAATAATGCTTTTTAGGCTCGTTTGTTCAAGATGATGTGTGTATACATCTACCAGGAGAGATACAACGCAGCTTCCCATAGATAAACCATTGATCTGACTGTAGTATTACTCAACAAATGTAAATTGCACGTTTTCTGTACATGCTAAAATTAGATCACGGATATCATTGGTGACTATAGGAAAATATTTTGAACTCATTTTTAATCAGGTCCCACAACACCGTCGTTGTCTTATCCAGTTGAATTTTCGTAAATATTAATGAGATGTCAAGCGAGAAAATTTTATTTTGTAGGGTGTCTTTTCCCTTCAATTCATCTGCTAGCTCGATAGAGTCCTCGTTGTTGTTTGTGGTTATGATATTTCGTAATGGTTGAAGTAGTCTGCAGAGAAATAAAGCTGGTTTATGTTGCAGTGTATTGATCATTGAAATATTGGATCGCAGCGGAGTGGATCTTGGGACTGTCAAGTCTTTATGAGTTTTTGTTTTGCCGTACAATCATGCGATGTTTGTTCCAATGTGGTTTGCCTATTGCATTTCTTTTGTGAGTTTTGATCGAATTTCAGAATCAGCCATCGTAGATAAGACATGTATTTTCATCGTTTTCAGAATTTCGGTTATTTTTGATTCGATAGCTGTTGAATCATCTTTCTGATTCTTGTCTGGTTTGAGTTTCGATTGATCATTTATGATCGCGTTCATAGACCCTCTATAAGCGTCGGCTTCAAGTATAACAACCTCAGATCTTTTGTCGGGTGTGAAAAGTCGTGCAGATTTTTCTGATTGTAGTTTTCGTAGTTCGTCTGTGCTTCTTTGTGATGATCTGGCTGCCTTTGAAACGCTTTCTGTATTGTTCTAGTGCTCTAAATATTTTAGCTTTTAGTCCTTGTCCATTGAATGCCTGTCATTTTTAAGTCATTGTATAAAATTTCCGTTCCAGCCTGGATGTCAATAATTTTCTCTTAATGATACAGAATTTTGCTCCTAAGGAGAGTAACTCTATCTGATGTTTTGAAAAGATCGCTTTTGAATAATTGTGAATAAATGCATTAGCACATGGAAGAACTACTAAAACTACATTCAGACAAATCTGTATGACTTGCAAAACCCGACAAAGGATCAAGAGTTCCTATACTTGAAGCCGACACTTATAGAAAGTCAATGAACGATATTATAAATGATCAATCGAAATTCAAACCAGACAACAAACAGAAATATTAATCAACAAATATCGAATCAAGATAAAATGCAATTCTGGAAAAGATTGAAAAACACGTCTTATATATGATGGCTGTTTCAACACTCATAGAAGAAGTCCAAAAGATAAAACCCGTCGGAAAACCTTTTTGAGTTTGTTTTTTATCTTCTCCATGCATATGCATATGCATATATATATATATATATATATATATATATATATATATATATATATATGTGTGTGTGTGTGTGTGTGTGTGTGTGTGTGTGTTGAGAATTTTTCTTTATTTAGAATCATTAGGGCTGTAAAAGAATACTAGGCCAATCAATTTCTAGTAAGAATTGTGTATTCAGTGCTTTTCTTCTCTCAAATAGTCTACAAACCAATACAGACGAGTCATATCTGCCGAGGAACCAATGGCTAAAGTTTTCTTTAGCCGCTGAAATTTGCCCTTTATGTCTGGCATGCTCGTTCTTGTTCCATCCTAGTTCTTAATAGATATTAAAACAGAACTCAAGGCTTCTCCTGAAACCTGGCCGATGGCATTATTCCATTAGATTGATATAGGTACTTGGTAATGTGTACCGAAAAATTACAAAACAAAGTGTGGATATGAAAGTAAAACTTGTTAGTCAAAATAGGAATCATTTGATTGCAAAAATTACAATCGCGCAACCCTTAATCGCAGTGAATTAAGAGGGTGCGCATGAAAACCTAACTAGTTAACGTTAAAACGTCCAGGCAAACTCAATGCTAATTTAACAAAATATAATAATAAAAGTAAAAAGTAACAATTTAAAGACGAACCTTTAGTATTTCCTTAAGAACATACTCCTGTAATTCAGCACTGTGTATCCGAATGGACCCACCACCGACCTCTTGACCGTTGCACACTAAGTCATAATGCTCGCCTGTCACCTGTTAGAACAAAAGCATTTTTTCAGAAATGTTAGCATTACAGCAATAATTTCAATGCAATTTTAGAAATAAATTTTCAACAAAATGCACAGAACTTTTGCAATGGGTAAAGAGAAAAATCAGTGTTACTATGCACAAAAAATTTCTATCATATTTTCCTGTCAAGTATAAATAAGTTAACGGCTCCTTTATGCGTCATCTTACACTACTCGCTCTTTCTCTTCGGTCTCTTCCACTTTCTTTCCACATCTCATTCTATTTCTCATCCTCATCTCTTCATCTCGTCTTCCCTTATTCCCTCACTTTCAACCTCTCACACCCTCCCCCTCTATCTTTTAAACGAGGGTCAATTTTAAACACTTTAGGACCATATGATTGAACAGTCTATTGTGCATATCACTAAGAGAGTTCCATTTGATAGCGCAGTTCCACTGTGAATGATATTGAAAAAACTGTTAGAGAACTAACTGAGTAGCGTCGTCAATCGTCATCGAAAAAACTTTCAATGAAGATAATGCATTTTATCTCAAGGCATGAAAAATACAAACTGCCCAACTGACCGGGGTACCAAAATAATTAATATTATTTATTACTAAATTAAACAATCTATAATGAAGCGGCACACGGTAACACCGAGATTTAGACTGCAAATTGCAATGACGCTCGGCTAAATATTTGGCTTAAATAGTGAGTCATGTTCAAGAATTTTAAATTTCTATTCATTGTCTGAATGAGCTGCACGATCCAGCTCCCTTAGTTCTACGATTAGTATGCTTCTCGCAAACGGGAAGTTAGCGTAAAAATAGGTCTAGGCAATGTAATTCGAGCTAGTGAAAGAAAAGCCGAAAACATTCTGGAATTTTGTACACTCTTCAAAGTAACAGCGGAAATGCATTTTCAGTTCACGAGAGCTGGCAGACAACGACATCGCAAAAAGAACTATCGTACGACTGAGAGCTAGAATATGAAAGGCAATTCGACTATAAAAGGGCTTGAAATATGCGTGAAAAACATGATGCACTGTTTGATGTATAAACTTCACAGCCATATTAAAAGCTATTCATTGAATCACGTTTGCGAGCTCTAAGTAAACACAAATCCCATTTAATCATCATCAGAGTGCGACGGAAAACGAACTAGCGAGGATTAAACCGCATTAAATGTAGTCCGGTTTTACGTCGTACTCTGATGATGACCACGAAAGGTCGAAACACATCAGTACGTGTGACTGACGATAGTTTAGCTATGCTATTCGAGGACTGGCTAAATACAATTGGATTGGTGCTTACTTCAAGCTCTCAAACTTGATTTAAAGAATTGTTATCACCACCTGCGCAATTAATGATTGTTTAATTATATCGAGAACAATGTCGATGGGAACGAAGCGAACCAAATTCCTTTTTTAACGGTCTGGAAAAGGGTTTCAGCCACATAAATGTGTAAATTGGCGAAGAAATGCGTGGAAAACTTTCTCAATTTTTAAAGTAAATAATTCTGATGGATAAAAAGGCTTCCACTAATTTATCGCTGCTATTTCGCGACTAAAAAAATTCAACTAAGCAAAAACAAAAGTTATGTGTTGCCTGATCACCAAAAAATGCACTTCCCTTCCAGCGAACCACGCTGATACAATTAATTAAATCAAGGTTTCCATCTTGAGATAAACACCTGTCACATTATGTACATACGTTTTGTCCTTATTGATAACTCATCATGTAAAGTCCAGAGTTTGCCGCGGACGTGGCTTATACATAGGCACGTCTGGTTCGGAACCGTTTGCTCTAACCACAGTGCCACCCTGCCACATAATACACACACTTTGCATTTATATACTAACTAATGTTTTTGGTTAGCCTTTTCTGTAGGTGGAGCCGATATAGCATACCTTTAGAGCTAAAGGTTTAACTAACCACCCTGACAGAAGTCTGTTTTATGCTGCATGGAAGGATAAATTTGGCGAAGCCTAGCTCAGACAGGATTTCGAACCGCAACGATCGAGCATGCGGTGTATTATAACTTACTGGCATATATACTACTGGAGCAACCGTGCCCTAGCCAGTCTAAACGGCAGCGTTATTATGAAACCGGCCGTTGCAATCGGAATAAAGTCATATTTTATCATGTGAAGTCTCGCATTTCGGTTTACCACTCAGTGAACTATTATTGATAAATGTGTAGTGACAGAAAAAAAGCAAGAGTACTACACGCAGAGTACGTTTCGCCTATCAAATTAAGCGTATTCCATTGGCGCAACAAAATGATATGCCATAAACAGACCTTCAAAAAGAAGGGAAACTCTATATATCAATTATACACCGTGCATTAGGAAAGGACAGCCCAGATTGTCAATATAGCCCACACCTACAATTATGGTCTTAGGAGTCAGTGAAACATCATTTCTAAATATCGATGAATTGCTGTCTTTAGGTGTTGCGAACCTAGTAACAAATTAGTTCAGTTGTGACCAAAAAGATAAACCAAAGACAGCATGAACGGAAAGATTTACTGGAGTAACAGGTGTTCAGAAATAGTTGTAATTCTCAATTTCGGTGATTTATAGCATACATTGATATCCAGCATGCTAGTACCATGTACCTTTTCGGTACTATAATGTTGGTATCGGTTACTAACACAATAGCCCTAGTGTTAGTATCCTTTACAGACTCGGTATATATATTATATATTGTGAGTTAGCATTGAAGTCGCATTGGCGAGACTTTATATAATATTATCTTTACTACTGCAGGTTTACACATTCGTCTAGGAGATTGTACCGTCCTATTATTCCACATTCATCAACCAAATATATAGTGGAATACCGGCTCCTACAGATGAGTCGCCAGTAAGCACAAAACGAATGTGCATGAGATTATACTTTCCGTTCATGCTGCCTTTGGTTTATCCTTCCTGGTCAGAACTGAACTAATTTTATTACTAGGTTCGCAACACCTAATACATACTTGCATATATATTAGTTCTTCGCAACAAACAGTATTTAACTGTTATGAATTGCTGCCTTGTCTATCTTTCTGTCACCATGCGGAAGACCTAAATTTCCATTTATCTAAGCCCAGAATCACATAAGCTAATGCTAGACTGGAGCATTTAAAACTCTCCAATAAAAGATGAGCCCCGTCTGCAAATTCGATATCAGTAAGCCAACAAACGATACTGGATAAATAGTGCAACAAATTTCAAATAAGTGTCTTATGCGGATTATCATATTCCCACACCTCATTCAATTAAAACGAAGTTTATCCAATAGAGATTTAGGGAAACTACAATTGGCGATTTCACGGATATATCGATAGAAACTTGTAACTGAATTTCGTGGATATTGTTGAAAAAGGAAATCATACACTATTTCAGCCAAACGCAAATCAGACACTCTTACCACTAAAAATGTAATTAGCTGGCATAATCTTACTTCAGCGTTTTACATAATATATATATATATATATATATATATATATATATATATATATATATATATATATATATATATCGCCAAATATGAAATTCCGCTAAATAATTATAAATCGCAAAAGCGGGAACCAAAGATTATTTATCCTATTCACAAAAGCCTTTCTTTAAATCAAGTTTGCGAGCTTCAAGTAAACACCTATCCCATTTTATTTAACCAGTCGTCGAACAGCATAAAAAAACTACCGCTAGTCACAACGCCCTAACGCATTTCGACCCTCCTTGATGATCATCATCAGAGTACGACGGCAAACTGACTCTCAAAGATCACAAAAGCCTTGACATACGCAACAAATAAGCACAACAAAAAAGAGCATGTTAATATATGTTAAATAATTTTACTGGAAAGCAAGAAATAACGTAACTTACCTGTTGGGGAGAAACACGAATCAAGCTGGTGTGCTCCGCAATTGGAGCAGTAAACGGATGATGACTGCTACTAAACACACCTTAAGCAAGAAAATATAAAACAATCCAACAGCAATTGACTACATGATTCATTAAATAATACACCACATCAAAATCTACGAGAGAAAAACAACAATTGAACTTGATAAGGATTTGACCGCATTTTTGTTGTTCGGGCAAATTGATAGCATTCGTAGGTAGGTAAAATCTTGAATCCTGTACATTTCCAGGTGCACCGATTATTGGCCTTGATTGACAGGTTCGCACTTGTTCTTTCATTTTGTAGCCCTCCATTAGTTGCTTATCTCAAAATGACATTGGAACAAGATTTTCCACTCCTCTTTCTTCTAATTTTCGAGACCTTATTTCCAGTCCCATCTTCATGGTTGACACCATACGCACAGGAAAAAAACAACTTGTGACAAATGTGGCATCCTCATTCAAGACAGATCTATTTATAATTAATTTAATTCCAAAATTATTCTTTTATTGTCTGCCCTAATATACGGTCTTTAATCCTAATCTCGAATACTCAAATGTATGCACAAACTTATCCATGTCACCCACTCCCCGCACACTACCACCTATAAACACATATGCATACTCTAATAAAGTGACATTTATAGAATAACTATAAGCAAACCTATGGATTCACATACACGCCTATCCATGATGTATCTATCTTTAATTGCTGTTCCGGACGCGTATAAGGATCAAAAAAATTTGATTTCAATATTGCATTAATCCTTAAATACCATAGTTTACATAATCCCATCCGGTATGCAATAGGTTATTTGAGGATTACTGCAATATTGAAATAAATATAAATAGATCAGTCGTGAATGAGGATACCACATTTGCCACACGTTGTTTTTTCCCTGTGCGTATGGTGTCAACCCTGAAGATGGGACTGGAAATGAGGTCTCGTAAAGTATGAAAAATAAGTGTGGAAAATCTTGTTCCAACGTCATTTTCAGACAAGGAGGTGATGGAGGGCTACAAAATGAAGGAACAAGTGAGAACCCATAAATCAAGGCCAATAACCGGTGCACCTGTAAATGTACAGGATTCAAGATTTTATCAACCTACGAGTGCTATCAATTTGCCCGAACAAGAAAAATGCAGTCAAATTCACAACAAGAAGAATAGCACTGAGCACCAAAACTCAACATTTATGTACTACTTAAATGAAAAATTGAACTGGATGTCCTTAACGGTCACAAGCAGACGTAACTCGAACCACATAAAGATACGAATGCGTTACATGTAGCAGTGAAATAAAAGAACAGACGTGTGTTTAATTTCTGATTATGGTTGCTGAACAGGCGATCCAATTACATTTCCTGTGGTTAAATTTGCCTATATATAAACGTGTGACACAAAAATCAGTAAGTGCACTTAAACGAATAAATGACAAACGGATAATTCATGATCATGATTGAATACAAGATTAAAGTTTATGGAGAGTATATATATATATATATATATATATATATATATATATATATATATATAAGATATTTAAATGAATTGTGGCAAATTAGAACGGTTTGCCCAATATGGGGAGCATACCAAGTAGTTGCTAGAATTACTGCAGCTGCATTTGAACTAAAGGAATTTTTATATAGGGAAAAGTATTGGATAGGCGATAGGCGAAATGCGATGCTACGTGATTTGCACTGGACCATATAAGCACGATGGAACTCGATCAGCCTTTGCTGGGCTCAGTGTGCTTCTTAAGCTTAAGATTAGCTCATCCGTTGGCTCATGTAGCGTAGGGGCTTTCTTCCCGAGAGCTTGTCGCTCTTCTTCGTTTGACGAACAGCACAAATGCGGTATTTGTATTGCTCGTCTCCATAAGACAAAAATAGCACTTACCACCTCGAAAGGTGTCTCATTCGGGTTTAGTTTAAGGGTGGAAATTTGCTTCTCCCATTCTAACATGTAAATGAACCACCTTAATATGGTGAAACCAGGTTGAAAAGTTTTAATGAAGTCTCGGTTTACTTGCCTTTGAGAGAACCTGAGAACTTACTTACCTGATCTGTGACTAACACAAAATTGGTCCCAGCTCTTATTTTCAGCGAAAGACTTTGAGAACCCAATTTTGAATCCTTTCATCAGTCCACAGCACATCACAGGTTATAGAAGGATAACTCCGAATATTAAACATCCCCACCAGGAATGGATTTTTTAATTTCCCGTCACTTTAGGACCTTTTTATGTAACATTCACTGTATTGGTTCCAGCATTTAGAGAGTGTCATTAACCATACCCATCGATAGGCTACCGAAGCAATTCCGAAGGATACCTGGATTCGTAAAAGAGCCACGCCAAGGATCTCGGAACCTGATTCCATCATGCATGATATTGGTCACTTAACCACATGCCGCTGCAATCACACTAACAACCAGACGCTTGAATAAGACATAAATCTCTGATTGCCATATTGATATAACCACCTGTTTTATTATATGCATACACTTGCCAGTATACACTAAAATTTGCATAATATAAAAAGAAAATTCTTCCAGGGTGGCTCACTGGTTAGGTTGACATACTTCGAAGCAGAGGTGCCCAAGTTAAAAACTTGTCCGAGGCAAATTTTGGACAATACGTGAAAGGTTCCCAATAAGAACGAAATCGGCCTGCTGGATTAATTACCTTTTATACATTATAAAATGGTCAGGTTATACTGATAAATCCATGAATTTAATTGGTCTGGTGTTTATGTCAAGATAGGAACCCTGATTTAAATAAATAACTGTAATCGCCAACCTCGCAATTTATATTAAATATTATCAAGAGTGCGAAACAAAAGATTTTTTTAAATATTTATTTTCGGCTTTTATATTTCTTATTTTCTCTGAAGAATTACGGGATTTTATGAAATATTAATCTGCCCTGTTTAATAAATCATAACTTTCCATTAAATAGTGCGATAATCATGATCTCATTCAACGTTTTCGAAAGAATGTATAAGATACATTTTACTATATTAATATGGAAAAGTTAGAGCATGTTCATAGAAAATTTATGCGCGTGCATGTGTGTGGAAATATTGTTTTTGTTAGTTCATTGGAGCATTTTCTTTGACCTGGCATATATATATGAGAAAGAGTGAGTGTGAGCAAAAAACCAATTCTCAAGTACACCGTTTTCGCACTTGTTCAGGACTGGTCATGTATTCTTCATAATTTCCCGCGAACCGTGCTCGAACAGAAACATTTTATTTAGAGTTTATAATTGATATGGCTAAGCTACCTCAACCGACAACTACTTCCAACCTCCATTTACTGTCAACTTCTGTATTGGTTAGCCTTACCTTCAGATATCGCCTATTTGCATCTTCGTTTAAAAAAATTCACGAAGTACTTAACCAGTTCCCAACAAGGTCGAAGCCGATCAACTTAATGAATTATCTTGCTAAATTGTGCGAAGTTTATTATATAATGACTTTATAAATATATATATATATATATATATATATATATATATATTTCTATTAAAAATTAAATTAAACGTTGAGCATACATTATTTACCGAATGAAAAATGAAATTTTTAAATACTCTATCATATGTCACAAGTGTGGATGGTTTGGTTTTCGCATTGGCGAGTGATCAATGAATTTGATTATGTTACTCGTTATCTAGTTGCCTGGTATCTGATCATTCTTGGAGTGAAAGTTGCCTATCCATACTTAGAATACCGCCTGTTTAAAGAATGTGTGCACATATTGTTTCCTTCGTTTTTATTGTCTATTCTGTATGTATATAAATCTGCAGACTTGTCGGTGAATACATTATTAAAACCAAATATTTAGACTCACCATCAATCTCCTCAAAAAGCGGGAAGTCTTCAACCCACAAAAAATGAAATCCAGGTTCATAAACGCTTACACCTGAAAAAAAGAAACAGCAAAAAAGATTCACATGCAATTATATCTTAAAGAACACAGAATTGAATTGAACGCGAAATTTGTAAATTGTGTGTTCATTAAACGAACAGTGGTTGCGCGGGCGGTGATAACAATTACTATGATCAGGATTGCTATCTTGATATAAAAATTTGACCCATTAATTACTAACATTCCTCAGTATAAAATAAGAATTGTAAAGTATAGAAAAGGCAATTCGTCCAGTGGACTGGTTTCCTCCTTATTGCGAACTAATCACGTACTGGCTAGAATTTGCCGCACACAAGGCTCGAATCTAAACACGTCTGCTTCGGAATCTGGTACTCTAAAAACTGAGACACCCTGCAGCACACTAAACACAATTTTCAGTTATAGATTAACTAATGGAACTTGGTGAGTCTTTTTTTTAGGTGGAGCTAATATGGCATCCATTTAGACCCAACGTTTCAACTAACCATCCACAATCTATCATTATTATACAGACTCTAAATTGCATGGGTAAGTGGTATTGAAGTGAACATTTAAAGGATTAAACGAACAACGATTGCGCCAGCGGTGGTAACAATTACTATAATCAAGGTTGCGATCTTGACATAAACACCTGACGCATTAATTACTTACATTTGTCAGTACGTGATGAGTTACCAATAGAGACGAAACCGGTCTACTGGATGAATTGCCCTTTCTACACTACAAAAAATTCTTAGTTTATACTGACAAATTTAAGTAATTTATGGGTCAGGTATTTATATCAAGAACGCAATCTTGATTACAATGTGTATTCATTTTCGATATTTCAATCGGCGTGATAAATCTTGGTTTATGCAAGTAATTTAATGATCAAGAAGCTAGGCTTAAATTCATAGAAGACGTAACCTGCATTAACACCAACGAAGTTTACCAAAAGTGAGCATAAAGACCGTTTTCGATGAGTCAAGCTTCAGAGCGTACCACATTGACTATCTTTGCGCACAATTAATAACCCTCTAAAGCTCATTATCTGCAGATTGGTTCAACTAAATAATTTATCAAGGCGGAATAATACACATTGTCATCGAATGCATGATCCAATCGCAAAAGGGTTATAGAACATGCAAATACATGCGAAACGTGATCATGGCAGACTTCGAACAGTAAAACTATTCTCGCCAGTACTACATAATTAAGCCTAACTCGCTAAACCATCTCGCGCGAGGCAGAATAGGAATCGAATGACTAATCTAGAAAAGCAAAATAACGGGCCGCTGATACCAGTGGCGTAACTCGAAAGTTCGGTTCATGCATCCCGTTTTCGGTCGAGGCCATATAAAGGTTGATCCAGATAGCTTCTCCCGAAATACGCAAATCCTTCTGAGGAGACGAGAAGTGACCGATTTTTATGCACAATAGAGAAAACTGATACGAGGGTAGTTGAGAGAAGTGATAGTGTCAATTTTGTTGTTAATTATCACTGGCCTACCCGTTTATAACGCATTATCTTTTCCGATTGTGGTCAAGATGCCTGTGTAAACACTGAATAGTTCGAATACAACAGGGGTAGCGTCGCCTGTCCTCCAACTTACCTCTGGAACCTGTGCATGCGGCACGACCTTTTACTATTTCGAACGTTTGAAAGGCGAGGCCTATTAGACACTAACTGTCATCTTATTGAAATTTTCAAGTTATTACAGTTTTTATTTGATCTCTGATGAAAACGCGACACAATTTCGCCTTCCCAGATTTACTTATAAATCCTCCAACAGTAGAAATCCAATTTCAGGCCCATCTTCCGTAGCATTTTGCGCTTATCCTACCCTCCGGTCGAAGCAATTTATAATCTTTAGTATCTGTAATTTTCACGATAATAAGTCGGCATATATTTCCAGCGCGGATGGTTTGTTTTTAGTCATTCTTATCTTAGACAGTCTACCATTAAATAATTACGTGCACCATCCTCCTGTTGCCTTGTCTAAGACTTACTACTCCCAGATGGTCTGTCAAACAAAGCTGACGATTACCATCTGCCTGTTGGGTTTATTTTAGTTTTCCTTCTTTCAGATGATCCACCAACCAGGAATGACAAACAGCATGTGTCCAGAATAACTTATATTATTAAACGCGTTACAAATTGTCTTCGCTTTTTCTATTATTACAAGCTCTGACGACTAGCACAGGCTAGGATTTGGTCTTTGGTTGCCAGGGACTAAATCGGACGTTTCTCTCAAGTTAACTGACAATGTGCAAAAAGCAAATCTGACGCCGCCTTACGAATGATAAACTTCTGGGAATTTAGTGAAGAAACACCGATTAAGTTAGCTACAGAAATGACGTAGAAAGGTAAAATTATTGCTTGCCAGGTCACAGTTGTAAATAGAATGGTTGGCGACAACCGCAAAAGAGTTCAATAGACTCCACAGTATTGGACGCTATACTTCTTTTTATCGTTTATTCGATCAAACCGCATCGAAACTTTGATTGGCGATATTTGACGAAACGTTGGATAAATTCCAGGTCCAATACAGAGGCTGGTTAATTTATTTCTACAGCCATAGCTTGATTATGTATCTAATTCTCTACCTTTGATTGGTTGTCAATTATTCAAACTGCCGTTTGGCAATGGTTGATGTTGGCCCATTTAGCAGATTACATGGGAAATTACTGGACTATGAGTCATATCATAAAATGAAATGTTGATGATGAGAAACCTTTAACGATACAGCTAATGTATTTAATGCTAAGTTCTTTCGTACAAAATGCGTTTTCTTTATGTAAATGATTATCATTTGCACATATCGATGTTTCCGTCGTAAAGACCATCCCCTCCTCAACGTGGTACGACGGTGTCAACCATGTTTCGATGATCGATCGTACATGGGCTAACGGGGCTGTGGCGGTGGTGTCACCAGGGCGTGGTGGATCTCCGACCGGCAATCGGATCTCCTATAAAATACCACATGAGCCCGATGACGGCACCATGACTCGGCGTGTGTTCCCGCCACAAAAGGGGACAACAGCCACAGGATTACATGGACTCCTGGACAGTACCCCGTACTTCCGAATGGCGAATGAGCTCTCAACAGCCACCGGCAACCATACAACTTACTGCTGCCTTGCAGACTGCGCTTGGATGTGCAAAGGCTAGAGGTGCGTCCTCGATCAAAAAGCCGAGTGGTGAGGGGACACCACTTGTACCAAATTCCCAAGAAACTCCATGAAAATGTCACAATCTATGAATACCGATCATGCTACGGCGTCCCCGGCAAGCGACGCGCCCTGTGCTCCCCCAGAGGCTAGGGTGTCAAGTGAAAAGCTATCTGGTTTTATCAGCGCGAAAACACCTATTTATTTCGGGTGTTGGAATGTTCGAACATTGCTTGATATCGGCAGCCAAGCAATCACGGCCAAATCTTTATATGACTACCAGATTGAAGTTGCATGCCTGTCTGAAGTCCGACTGCCCGGCATGGGATCAACGAAGATAAAAGTACCGTCGGCAGAATCAACATACTTGATGCATCACAGCGGACCAGTTGACGGGTCCGGACAACACGGTGTAGCCATTTTACTTGGTCCTACAGCGCAGAGAGCCATGCTGGCTTGGAATCCTGTATCACCGAGGATCGCAACGGTCCGACTGAGAGGGAAACCTTTTAACATCACAGTCGTAGCCGTCTACGCACCAACCCTCGCAGCTGATTCAGATGTGAAAGATGAGTTCTACGACCAATTGCAAGAGACCATCAACGGAATTTCCAGAGGCGACATACTGTTTGTTGCTGGTGACTGGAACGCACGAACAGGACCTTCTGACTCATCCACCAGACACATACTGGGAAAGTTTGGTCTAGGTGAGCGCTGCGAGAACGGAGAGCGACTTATCAGCTTTGCAGAAGTCAACCATATGTGCGTTACCAATACGCGTTTCCAACACCCTCGGAAGCATTTGCTCACCTGGTATTCAAACGATGGTCACACAGCCAATCAGATCGACTACATTCTGGTACGGTCGCGTTGGATGTCTTCTGTCGAAGATTGCAGGTCATACCGAGGAGCTGAAACTGGCAACCGAGGAGGGTCCGACCACACTCTAGTACGTGCCAAATTGAGGCTTCATCTCAAGTCCCGACGGCGCCGTCAACCTACGAAACGCCTGAATGTTGCTGCCCTAACGGACCCATCCCGTTGTACAGCGCTATCTGCCTCAATCACTGCAAAGTTGACTGCCGCTGACGGTGGAACTCATGCCGTAGATAAAACCAATGTGGAGCATCAATGGAATAACTTGAAACTCTCTACTCAGCAAGCTGCGCTTGAAACGCTCGGAACCATCAAAAGTCACCATAAAGACTGGATCTCTGAACGCACGATGCGGGCGTCACAAAAAGCAAGAGATGCCCGGATGAATAACGCGCCTAATTATCGCCACCTGAGACGTGAAACCACGAGGTCTGCTCGGGCTGACCGTAAGCAGTACTGGGATGAAATGGCTTCCGCCATGGAATCGGCTGCAAACGTCGGTGATTTCGGGGGTCTCTTCCGTCTTATACGTAAAGCATCCGGTAAGCGCAATGCAGAGACAATTCTACGCAGCGCAACAGGAGACTTGATTTCTGATGTCAATGGCAAAATCGCAAGATGGGTTGAACATTTTTCGCAGTTATTGAACCGACCATACAGTGGCCGCTCCCCACCGCAACCACCTGCAACATCTACACCCAGCTACGATGTGGACTGCTCTTCCCCAACTGAGGTTGAGATCGCTACGACCATCCAGCGCATGAAGAGCAAGAAATCCCCCGGTGAAGATGGAATTCCTGCAGAGATCTACAAGGCCTGTATAGGCGCACTACTGCCATCAATCCATCGACTGTTCTCTTCTATCTGGGAACAAGAAGCATGCCCGTCAGACTTCGGAATGTCAATCCTGCTACCGTTTCCCAAAAAGGGTGATAGATCAAGGTGCGAAAACTACCGTGGTATCAGTCTTCTCAACACCGCATCCAAGCTGTTGGCGTCGATTCTATTGAACCGCTTCTGTAATGAGCGGCATGTCCGTACCCGTCCCAATCAGGGTGGATTCCGCCCAGGCAAAGGCTGTGTTGATCAGATCTTTACATTACGGCGAGTTTTGGAACATCGCAACGAATTTCAACAACCAACCGTCGCTTGTTTTATTGACTTCCGAGCTGCTTTTGACTCTGTTGATCGCGACTCCCTATGGAACATCATGCTGCTCGACGGTATGCCCATAAAACTCGTCAATCTGATCAAGGCCTACTATGCAGCCACCAAAGCCAGAGTACGTGTTTACGGAGAAGAATCGGATGAATTCAGTCTGCACACAGGGGTTCGACAAGGATGTCCCTTGTCACCCATATTGTTCAATTATGCGGTTGACTGGATTCTGAGCAACGCGCTAACTGAGTTCCGAGGCGTTCAAGTATCAAATAACCTATGGCTGACGGATGTTGATTACGCAGACGATGTTGTTCTCCTTGCTGACAGCTTTGGGAGCATGCAAGCCGTTTTGGATCAAGTGGCCCAGTTTTCATCAGCCGTTGGTCTGGAAATCAATGCCGACAAAACGAAAGCCTTCGCCATCGGTGTATCTTCATCTGATGAGCAGCTCACGGTGTACGACAGCCCAATCGAAACAGTCGACGATTTTACGTACCTTGGCTCAAAAATACTTCCAACTGGTCAAGCAAAGAATGAAGTCCGAACACGCATCGACCGTGCCAGACTTGCTTTCTTACAATTGAAGAACTCACTTTGGAGAAGAAGTGAAATCAGCCTCAAAACGAAAATCCGAGTCTACCAGACTACTGTTCGCCCTGTGCTACTGTATGGCTGTGAGACTTGGCCATTACGTTCTGAGGACTCCAAAAAGCTCGAAGTATTCGACCATTGGTGCCTTAGGTACATCACAAAGACAAAATGGATGGACCGAGTGTCAAACGCATCTGTTCGTCACCAATGCGGTGACATCATGCAACTATCCGTCTGGATCCAACATCGTCGACTTCAATGGTTCGGGCACGTACTACGCAAACCCGAAGACGAAATGGTACGGCAGGTGATGAACCCAGGTCAATGTGCAAACTGGCGCCGCCGCCGAGGTGGACAACTGAAGACATGGCTTGCAACAATCAAATCGGACATGGAACTCCTAGGTTTACGCAATGTTTATGGTCCGCGTCACTGGGAGCGTCATTGGCCCTCTTTATGTTCCGAAATGGCTGCCAACCGCCCGGCATGGAGAGGTTTAATCCGGGATATCAATGGAGCCGGCTTATCCTCTAAAAGGAGCCAGCCGCAGTAAAGTAAAGTAAGTATATCGATGTTTGTAAAAACTTTTACTGGTTGTCTAACTACCACTTCACCCTGTTGCTATTGATAATGGTGAAGACATAATGTTATTGCATCGTACGTAAAATCAACTAAGTTTCTCGATTGCACATTCATAATGTTTGATGTTTTAGTGTTTTCATTGAACGTCATTCTCCTAATATTCTAGTACGTCTACGACATTCAACATTAAATGTCTATCAAGTCAGTCCCTTATTAAAAAGTCCTGGCTCATGCATATTTAATCAGCTGTTTGTTAAATGTAGAGCTGTTTGAAGATGTTGATGCCTACAATGAACTGTTTGATCGAATATTTATCGAGAACTTGCTGTTACCGAGCCATCCAATTCCAGATAAATTTTATATTCCATTTGTTGGCAATTTTTAATTTTAAAATGGTGGTGATGTAGTTGCTGAAATGTTATTTGCTTCTGAGAATGAGAAACTTGATATAGAGCCAGTTAAACACGATATCTATATCTTCTCATTTAGCATTTGCAGTACTATTTCTGAAGCCTTTTAAATTTGCATGTTTCTCGTTGATTTTGCTTTATATAGTATAATGGAAATCGTTATGTTTGCGTGATATCCTGACTGAAAAATTTACTCGTTATAGGAAATTCACTTTCTTCAGCGATGTCCTCACGAAAAAATTCTGCCGTAACCAAATGTTTGTACGTGGCCCATATTCGTGCTGTAGCACAGTAAGGAAAATTATTCGTCTGTGGAATTTGGCATAGACAACGATTGATGGTTGGTATCTGATCGGAAAAATCTTATGCGTTAAATAACGAGTAAACATCAATATGGGGCAAGTTGGCTTTTTACGCGCATAAAGGGTCCCAAAATGAAACACTAATAGCCAGTCGTTAGTAACTGTTACAAGGTCTCGAAGATTGTAAAATTTTATTTGGGAAAATTTGTCGGTCGAAGCAACATCAAACACGAATGTTACCGTCATTTGTTCAGATATGTTGATAGAAGATGAGGCCACGTCAAACACAACCATTTCATCATTTCCAGTTTAAATAACTTATCTACAAGTTAAAACACATTCTGTACTGCGAAAAGTCTCAGTTTGTTTACAATTTTGTAGCGACTTTTCTTAAACATGTTGTGTTTCATTTAATATTGGCATAAAAGGTTTCATTGGTGGGCTGCGCATTTCCTGTCTTCGGTTTCTCATAGAAACGCGATGCGGAAAAGCCAATTGGCTTAGATTTTTACAATTTCTTTTAATATTGACATTTCTCGTTTGTACACTTAAAAACAGAAATGGTGCGTAGAATTTCATTCAATTTCTGCTCAGCTTTAAGCAAGTCAACTTTCAAACACGTTTGTTGGTTGAATTTATAAGGCTCAATGATATTATACTCGCATTACCTAAATACGGTCATAATTCATGAGAATAGCAATTCTCCAGTTTCAGCCTACTCTTGTGGGACATTTTTGTGTTGTAATTTAGTTTCTATAAATCATCGACGTGTTTTGTTTCATAAAGTGAAAATTTTAAAATACACCAAAAACTTGCATTTAATCCGTCAGAATTGAAACTTAGTTCTTTAAATCAAATTTGTGGACGTGAAGTAAACACCAAACCCATTGTATTTAACTTGTCTGACAAAATTGTAATTTTACTTTGCATATCTAATCATTGCTGTTTGATCCTCACTAGTCAGTTTTCCATCGTCATTTGATGATGATCATGGAAGGTCGAAACGCGTCAGTTCGTGTGACTGACGCTAGTTTTAGCTATGTTGTTCAACAACTGGTTAAATGCAATGAGATTGATGTTTACTTCAAGTTAGCAAACATGCTTTAAAGAATTGTTACTACCTCTCGTGCAATCAAAGTTTGGTTGAATGAAACTTAGTGCTGGATAAGTCATAATCAGATCTTGGTAGAGCTCCTATGCTGGAGAGCGGACAGCCAATATATCTCAATTGCTTAGGTTACTCGTAATTACGAAAAAATTTGTTCTGATTCATAAAATTTCTTTTTTATGGTCAGATAATGCAAACTATTTTCAATTGAATATTGGCGGTTTTTATTATAAGATTGCATTGTGTTAAATAAGATCTTTAGGTCCCGAATAAGTTCCCTCAAATGCCTTTCAATATATAAACCACTTTGAAAGAAACATGCTGCGCGACAGGGAATAGATCATTTACCTGATTATCGGGTTGCGATCTGATTTTTTGTGCATACGCTGTCTTCCTGATTTTCCCAAAATTTTTTATATCCGGATATGGATATCTTTTTCAATGGAAAGCACATCACCTACTAAGTTGACAATATTGTTGACATATTGATTGTCAACTTAGTAGGAAATGTGCTTTCCATTGAAAAAGATCTCCATACCCGGAGATCGAAAATTTTGGAGAAATCAGGAAGACAGCGAATGCAAACAAATCGGATCGCAACCCGATAATCATATAAACCAATTTAACCAAAGAGGTGTTCTCTAATGTTAAATGAAGTGCAAAAATACGCATGAAAATAAAAATAGACATCAAGTAAAATACAAAGTTATACGTCGTATAGTGGTAAAGTCAAACAAAGTCTGGCTTGATAGCAAATTTGCCGAATACGAATGTTCGCTCCATTTTTATTGATTGTCATTTAAACATACATAAATTTAGATAATCTGAAGAAGACGCTTTTAAACGCTGTTTAGTTGAATTGCACAGTGCGGTCATCACATTTAAAGTATTGATCCGATTGATCCTCATTTCCAAGTACGCATTGAGTTTGTCTTCGTGGTGGCTGAGTGGTGATTTATCCCCTCACTCCGAAGGCTTCCACATAATTCATACTAACCACTGTAAATGAGGTAAAATTTATACTTCATTGGCTGGCAACCTTTCGGTACCTCATTTGCAGTACATTCCCCAGGCTTCTATTCAAACACAGTACAAGGCTTACAATAACACAACAAATTTGCTCAAATTTGTTATTGTCAGCCTAGTACTACGCATGATTAGAAGCCTGGGAAAGGTACTGCAAATGAGATACCGAAGTTTCCAGTCAAATGAACTGTCTTTTTACCAATGAGCATCGATAAGCAATGATTCCACGAGGCATAAGAATCAAGGTTGTTTTCATTTTGTAGTTGGTGGACCAGAGGAAACTAGACAGTCCACGCAGTGTTTTATAGAGAGAATAGTATTCTCTCATGAGACACCTTTCCCCAACTATTCCCTTGGAACTAGTGCAAGTTGGCACGGCAAATGATGCTAGCCAGCCGTAGAATAAGCTGAAACGGGATACATTAAGGATAGATATGGTTGAATCAACATTCTTTGTAGGAGTGGCTAGGACCCGTGATGAAATAGTTCGGAAATGCCTACATCTCAGGACTGCAGTTATAAACAAGCGCATACACATGAAAAATGATAAATATTACCAATATGAGTTAAAGACATGTTGGGAAACAACGAACCTTTATTGTCCAAAATTCGCGCAACTTCACAGCGCATGCGCCCCATTGTTTTTTTCTAAAATCAATAATAAGTTAATGTGGCATTACTTTTACGCATACCAATCGCTATACGATGATTTACGCGTTAAATATTGTTTGCAGTTAACCAAATACGTAATATTTAAAAAAATTAATCGACTTATTAATTTTATCGTACGACAGCGAACATCAGCCAAAGCCTGTTAATCACATGCATAAATAGGCATCTATCAGTTTGCGCAAAATACACTCATGTAGAACCCCTTGACACATGATCGAATAATAATTGTTTTTCAGTGGACCTCTTATAGAACAGGTAAGGCAGAAGAAAATCCAACGTCTGCATAATGGCAATATTTATGATCCGATGATAAGAAGCACCGCGATCAGTTTCTACTTTCATTATTATTTCCAAATTAGAGAATTTTCTCGTGCTAAATGATAACAGTCAATAAGAGTATAACAGCTGCATGTTTACCTTGCCGGTACGGCCAGTTATGGACACCGGTCATCAGGTCGGGTTTTACAACGGTGAAAGATCACCTAGTCGGAGAGAAAATCTATATAATAGTCAATGTATATGCACGTAAAGCACATTAGCTTTATTAATCATAACTAAGAACCATAAAACGCAGTGAGTAAAGAAACCGATATAACCATAACGTTTTATCCGTAAGCAAGTAATTCTTTTGATTAATAGATTTCGTTCGAATAAGCAGTTTCATATTCAAGGCGGATGGACAATATCTTCTCTGACCATATTTTTCAGACACCTGTCAACACTTTCTTATCAACAAGAAGAGTAAAGTAATCATATGCAGACACGAGTGTGGACAATTTTTTCAGCCTGATGAGGACGTATGAAATAGGTGTTAAAAAACATTACGGCTGTAATAATTTAAAGACCAAATTGATTGGTCTTTAAGGAGTTAGCCTCTGATGTCTTTCGTTTATGTTTGGTTTTGCATTGCTCGGATGTGCGTTTTTGGTGATAGTCTAAAAGTTTCTTCGTGTTGCCACGCCCGTAATCCGTCCTCGCTATGCAGTACATCCGTATGTTTCAAGCTCTTTCGCTTATCCAACATTTTTTGCCACGTTTGTTGCTAATGTTATATTTGGCGACGTTCATACAAATGGGAGTTGTAAGTATGTATTAGGTGTTGCGAACCTAGTAACAAATTAGTTCAGTTGTTACCAGAAGGATAAACCAAAGGCAGCATGAACTGAAAGTATAATCTCATGCACATTCGTTTCGTGCTTACTGGCGACTCATCAGTAGGAGCCGGTATTACGCCCTTTAACCACTATATATTTGGTCAAAGAATGTGGAATAATAGGACGGTACAATCTCCTAGAAGAATGTGTAAACCTGTAATAGTGAAGCTAACATCATCTAAAGTCAACGACAATGCGACTTCAATGCTAACTCACACTATATAATATATATACCGAGTCTTTAAAGGATACTAACACTATGGCTATTGTGTTAGTAACCGATACCAACATTATTGTACCGAAAAGGTACATGGTACTAACACTATGGTTTCCGAGTCGGTACATGGTACCAAACTGATGGATATCAATTTATGCTATAGTTCACCGAAATTGAGAATTACAACAATTTCTGAACACCTGTTACTCCAATAAATCTATACATTCTGGCTTTGATCGATATCAGTTATCACATTTCGCAACACCTAATACATACTTGCATATATATTAGCTCTTCGCAACAAACAGTATTTAACTCTAATATATTGAATTGAATGATGCCATGCTTTCCGCGAAATGTGATAACTGATATCGATCAAGGCCAGAGTGTATGGATTTACTGGAGTAACAGGTATTATAATCAAGGTTGCGGTCTTGATATAAACACCTGACCCATTAATTACTTACATATGTCAGTATAAACTAAGAATTGTATAGTGTAGAAAGGCAATTCATCCAGTAGACCGGTTTCGTCCTTATTGGGAACTCATCAAGTACTGGCCAGAATTTGCCGCGGACAGGATACGAACCTGGGCACGTCTGCTTCGGAATCTGGTGCTCTAACCACTGAGCTATCCTGCCGCAGGATAGCTCAGTTTCGGTGAACTATAGCATAAATTGATATCCATTAGTTTGGTACCATGTACCGACTCGGAAACCATAGTGTTAGTACCATGTACCTTTTCGGTACAATAATGTTGGTATCGGTTACTAACACAATAGCCATAGTGTTAGTATCCTTTAAACACTCGGTATATATATTATATAGTGTGAGTTAGCGTTGAATTCGCATTGTCGTTGACCTTAGATGATGTTAGCTTCACTATTGCAGGTTTACACATTCTTCTAGGAGATTGTACCGTCCTATTATTCCACATTCTTCTACCAAATATATAGTGGTTAAAGGGCGTAATACCGGCTCCTACTGATGAGTCGCCAGTAAGCACTAAACGAATGTGCATGAGATTATACTTTCCGTTCATGTTGCCTTTGGTTTATCCTTTCGGTCACAACTGAACTAATTTGTTGCTAGGTTCGCAACACCTAACACATACTTGCATATATATTTTGCTCTTCGCAAAAAACAGTATTTAAATTGGAGTTGTGTTACCTGCTGAATGTGCGTGCTGTTTATAATTATTCTTGGCCATTCCAATGCAACATTGTGCATACGGAATATATTAACATTCAGCAATGGTTCTTGCTGACCAATATATAGTTCACTGTGTTTAAAAGTTTGCCCGATCACGCTTTTTGAGGAAGAGAAAATTTAGCTGTGTTCACAGGTGCCTTTAGTAAATTACATGATCAATCCTCTCTGATTCTACTACGTGGATAGGCATTGGTGGATTCTATAACTTGCCATTGCAAAACCCAAACCATACACACACACAAACATACACACACAAACACACATATGTGACATACATAATACAATCATAACCAACTTTAATTCATTCCTTTGGTAAACGATGTATATTGAACGTGTAATTTAAGTTTTAGTTTGTCTAAACTTAATCGAAATATTTTAGCAAGAAATGACTAAAAATATGCACACAAATTTACTTTCATATATTCAAAGAGTGTATTTTCTTCTACTGAATATTAAATGATTTATAAATGAGAATAACAATGGATATTATTTAAAATATACATTAATAAACTTGGCATAATGATTGTTAAATTGTATTTTGGATGTGCTTTCCGTTTAAAAAAGGCTTCCGAAAGCGGAAGCCAAATATTCTAAGTCAAATTGAAGGCAGTGGATACAATAACATTGTTGGGCCCAACGAGAATAAGGTAATTAATCCATTCTCTGTCGTGCAACATGTTTCATTTAAAGCAAGTGGAAAGACTGGCCAAAAACGTATTTTGGTACATAACTGAATATTGCATGAAATAAACGGTTCTATTAGCCTAGACGATGTGTAGCAAAAGGAAATCAAACATTTCCAGATTCAAACTCCAACTTTAACTGTTGATTAAACTGGAATAAGAGCGAATCGTCCCGCTTGATGAATTGTAATCGCTATCTTTTGAAATTAATCTTTTACATCGTCAACGTATGGTTGTCTTACAATATCCAATCAGCATTAGTTTGTCGAAATTTTTGGTCGAAAACAAAACCAAAGACAATCTCCTGGAAGGAAAGACTGACCAAATAAAAGAAGGACGGTATATAAATGAAGTTTCAGTTTAAGGCGCAGCACTGTGTAGAAAATTCGACAGAAGAAAGTAAACCAAATGCTTTCGAGGGCAAACGCTGGCAAATATCAATGACAGCTCAATAATGATGAAATCGTTATAGTTCAGGATCTAAATATTTTAACTCATGAGATGCTTGTTTTATTTCAGCGAGCATGATGTCTCTCCTATATTGAGAGAATTTGGCTGGCTTGTTGGAAATTTCAGCCAAAAGCATTAATTAAGTCGACCTATATATATATATATATATATATATATATATATATATATATATACATAACGGCGTCCCCGGCAAGCGACGCGCTCTGTATCAGCGCGAAAACACCTATTTATTTCGGGTGTTGGAATGTTCGAGCCGGCTTATCCTCCAAAAGGAGTCAGCCGCAGTAAAGTAAAGTATATATATATATATATATATATATATATATATATATATATATATATATATATATATCGCATGAATACGATTTGGTTTCGCTGGGGAAGAATACTATGTTCCTCCAATTCGTCATACACACTGAAAAATAGCTATGATAAACCTATGCCGATAAGACAGCGCCATCTTAATTTTTAGCATGATCTAACTAATCATGTAATGGGCTTACGCAAATAATGATAGATAGTCGATAACAATCAAAGTCAAGCACTAAAGAATTAAATCCCATGTTAAAGTAGCATGTGGTACACTTCCAAAATATTACACACATTCAATCATAAACGTAGCAAATAATTTCAAGCAGTGCTAGCCAATGTTGCCATTGAAATTGTGTAACCGAAAAGCAAGGCTTTCTTACAGACCTATACTTTTGCGACAGGTTTCTGATGCATATTTTTCTGTGGAGCATAGTTGTGTATTTTCTTGTTGCCACCACAATAACTCAATCGTGCAGGAGCCACAGAAGCAAGACATTCGATGTACGAATGAAAACGTCCCAGTCACTGTAATTTGCATATTCCAGGAGCTAGCGAACAGTAAAGGAAAGATAAAGCTGCCGGAACGACTAACTAGGTCCAAAAGGTAGTTAGGCCGGATGTCTCTTAGGCTAGAAATCCTAACTAAAGCTGCATTTCCAAGAAACGCTGAAACAAATTACACGAATAAACAACGCAAAGGCATGCAATAGATGGATGCAAATAATGTCCACACTCACCGCTTTGTCACTGTTACCAATTTGCAGAAAAAGCAGGTCATCAGATTGAGCAGAAAACTCCTTGTATAAGTCTGTTGCGTTTTTCACTCCGGCTAGGTCAGTGGGAAGAAGCAGTTGCTGCAAATTCCAACATGCGCATGTTCCAACGAAAAAAATGGGCAAACAGACGCTTGTATACCTCATCAGAATATAAGTAATTATTTTCAATATTAATATAGTAAATCCAAATTATAAATCACTGGGACACAACGTTATTTCTGAGGAACCTTGGAGATTGATAAAACAAAATTGTACCATTTGTTCTCGGACGTCAATCATCGTTCATCAGCATGTGATGAATACACTAAGAAGAAACTATCAGTTCGATTGTATTTTACTGCGCTTACGAACTATTCGTGCTCTGGTGAAATTTGCGTTTCTACTTTGATACGAGATATCGTTAAGCTGATAACGATCAGCCAGACTCTTATTGCTTAAGAGAAATTTGATTAGGAAAAACTGCTACGTTAAAATAAATAATAGCAAGGTTAAGTGAAGAATGTTTAGTTCTGCTTCATAAGCACAGGCTCGTCTGGAATCCATTTCGAGGCAGACCTAAGACTCAGTTTAAATGTGCACTTTGTTCTGCCTGGTTAGTTACCTATGCGAACAGTATACGGAGAAAATTTGGAGGAAGGTAATTGCTAAAACTACTTCTAAAAAACAAGAGCAGAATATTTACCATCATGCAGATCCTTGAACACTGCAGTGAACAAGCATGAATAATTCAGTTTCTTAAGTCAAAAAATGAGAAACTTAGATCTAAGTTTGGGCATGTGTGTAAAACAATCGATTAGGTTTTAGGTGTTATGCCCCAAATAATAAATTAGTTCAAATATGGCCAGAAGAGTAAACTAAATCTGTATGAACAGAGGGTATAATCTCATGCGAAAATTCGTTTCGTGCTTACAGGCAACTCATTAGTAGGAGCCGGTATTACCCACAATGCACACTATATATTTAGGTCAGCAATGTGGGACAGGTGGACAGTTCTACCTTTATAGGAATGTGTATAACTGAAGTCTTCGACAATGCGACTTCAAAGCTAACTCACTATATATTATATATATATATATATATATATATATATATATAAGTATATATATATATAGCGAGTCTGCAAAGGTTATCAATACTGTGGTTGTTATATCAGTATCCGATATCAAAATTATGGTTGCCGAGTCAGTACATCGTACCAACACAATGGCAAACCAGCATTTCTCATCCAAATATATAGGGTATAGGGCGTTATACCGGCTCCTACTGATGACTCGCTAGTACGCACGAAACGAATGTTCCCATGAGATTATACAATCCGTTTATGTTGACTTTGGTTTATCCTACTGGTCATATTTGAACTATTTTATTATTAGATGCGCAAAATCTAATACCTAGTTGATATATATATATATATATATATATATATATATATATATATAGATAAACTGTTATATATTTAATTGGTTAGTTTGTTTAAATAATAAATTTTAACCAATGGTCCGTAACAATGGTGAGCAGCAATTATTATGGAATGTTTAATCATTGATGATTATCGGCTAACATGCAGAAAGACAGGCAAATACTTCAGCAATACATCATGCACTTGAGAAGTGACATGTCACCGTTGCCTAACTATTGAATATGTCCCATAATTAAAGTTGGTTTGAAGGCAGAACACTGTATTTCAAACGCTAGGGTCAGTAGGCTTAAAGGCATGAACGAAAACAACGCGTAAGTGAACAAATTATAAATGACGACATCGAGTTCCGGCTAGCCTAATCGGCAACGGAAGCACGGAGCTTGCCGGTTACATCGAGATGCAGTCATCATATCTCAATGGTAGCCATGAGTTCTGTTGTAATGCACCGCCAATAAAATTTTAAATAAGCAGTAATTGGTAAATAGCAAGAATTCTTCATATGAATGGAAAGTTTCCGTTACTCAAAAGATTGGCCAACGGCACTTCAAACTCAAATACCACATGTAGATAGTGCTCTTCAGGCTTCGTTAGAAGACCATCTAAGAGAATGAAAACACTTCAATTAAGTCATTCAATTCCACCTAGAAGTGATGATTCGTACACATACACGTCGATGTAAAAGCTACGCATCGGTAAATCATTTAGTTGTTTAGTAATGACGAATGATCGCTAATGTCGATAATGACAAACTAACACGATCTAAGCTAACGCAACGATCCGATTGATCATCATTTCCGAGCACACGTTGAGTTCTAATTCGAGGTAGCTGGGTGCTGATTCGTCCCGTCACTCAGAAGGCTTCCACGCCATTCGTACTAACCACTGGGAATGAAGCTCGGTCTAATGTCGGTTGTATGACGCTTCGGTACCCCATTTCCACTACCACATCTGAATTCTAATAACAATCGGTGCATTGCTCACACCACCAGATTTAAGCGAATGTGGTCAAAACTGGTGGTGTGAGCATTTTGCTGTGTGTTATTAGAATTCTGAAGATGGTACGGGAAATGATGTATCGATACGTCGTCATACAACTAAGATTAGATCGAACTGCATTATCAAGGGTTAGTGCGTATGGTGTGGAAACCGGAGTGAGGGGACGAACCAGCACTCAGCTACCACGAAGCCAAACTCAACGCGTACTTGGAAATGAGGATCAATCGAAACTTCGAACTCTGTTGGAATATTTAAATTCAGCGTAAGAACGAGTACACATTTGAAAAAATAAAACATAACCGTCCTATTATTCCACATACTTTGACCAAGTATATAGTGGTTAAAGGGCGTAATACCGGCTCCTACTGATGAGTCGCCAGTAAGCACGAAGCGAATGTGCATGAGGTTATACTTTCCGTTCATGCTGCCTTTGGTTTATACTACTGGTCACAACTGAACTAATTTGTTACTAGGTTCGCAACACCTAATACATACTTGCATATCCGAAATGATAGTAAATAAGTAGAAATTGTGGAAAAATACGTAACTTGTTTAGCAAAAACATATAACCACTCTTAGCATGTCAAGCAGATTACTTACCGCATTTAGCACTGAACTGGCGAAATTTTTTAACCAAATGACATCTTCACTAGTCAGATTATCAGCCTACATATTTTACAGAAAGATTGAACAAAAGTATACAAATGTTGTTTTTGGCAAAAGAACATTTCATAAAGCCTTATAAGACTGCGCGTGGATAACTCACATACTTCCATACGAAATTGTATTTCAATGTTTAGCATGTATACAATTAAACAATCATTGATTGTGCAATTGATGAAAGCAATTCTATAAATCAAGTTTTTTTAACTTGAGATAAATATCAATCTCATTTTATCAAACCAGTCGCACAGGATAGAATAACTGCAGTCAGTAGCGCATGCTGAAGTGTTCCGATCATCCATGAAAATAATCTTTAATTTACTTTACTGTGGCTGACTCCTTTTGGAGGATAAGCCGGCTCCACATTTCATGGAGTTTCTTGGGAATTTGGTACAAGTGGTGTCCCCTCACCACTCGGCTTTTTGATCGAGGACGCACCTCTAGCCTTTGCACATCCAAGCGCAGTCTGCAAGGCAGCAGTAAGTTGCATGGTTGCCGGTGGCTGTTGAGAGCTCATTCGCCATTCGGAAGTACGGGGTACTGTCCAGGAGTCCATGTAATCCTGTGGCTGTTGAGCCCTTTTGTGGCGGGGAACACACGCCGAGTCATGGTGCCGTCGTCGGGCTCATGTGGTATTTTATAGGAGATCCGATTGCCAGTCGGAAATCCACCACGCCCTGGTGACACCACCGCCATAGCCACGAAAATAATCAGAGAACAGCGACAAAATGATTAGTGATAATCAAACTAAAAAAGTATAGATAATCAGATACACGTCAGTACGAGACGGACGGTAGTTTTGCTACATTGTGCAACCGGTTAGGTACAATAGTATTGATTTTTACCTCAAGCTTTCAAACTTGGTCAAAAGAAACAATAAGAATGTTAGATTACAATATAGAGGTGGGTGATTTCATAAATTTGAGACTTCTTAATCAATTTTATTAATATTAACGATAAGGTTCTAGATATTTCATTCTTGGACTCTTATTATTTCTGAGTATCTATTAACTATGGTCTTTTAGAGAGTGTAATACTTATTATTCATATTTTATGTTATATATCGACATTCCTCATAAAGTAACTATGCAATCATTCAGCAGGTAATTATCTAAATTTCTTTTTTGAATTTCAATTATTTTAACTCACCAAACAAATTAATTAAAAGTAATGGTTATCACCACTAGCGCAACCAATTTTGGATTAATTAAATTAATGTTCCCTTCAATATCACTTCCCAATGTAAATCGGCATCTGTTCAATAACGAAAGATTGGGGATTTTTGTTTGAACTTTATGGCTAAAGGGATGCTATATATGCTCCACCTAAAGGATAGCTTAACCAAAAAACATTAGTTAGGATTTAACTGCGAATTTTGTTTAGTTTGCGACAGAGTAGCATAGTGGTTAGAGCACCAGATTCTGAAGAAGGCATGCCTAGGTTCGATCGCTGTCCGCGGAAACTGCTGGACAGTACGTGATGAGTTCTTAACCGATCTACTGGATGAAATGCCTTTTCTGTATTATACAATGCTTTGTTTATACTGACAAATGTATATACACAATGAGAGTAGATTTTACGTCAAAATCGCATCTTTGATATAAATACAAGTATTCGATGATAAGTGGAAAAATAAAAACAGGCATTTCATTCAGAGAAGTCATTCCATTTGTCGTGGAAAGGTTCGGTAGTACGATAGAAATTGCCCATCGTGTTTTAACGTAGAAGACCGAACGCGCAACATTTTCGATGTCAATTCAGACCGTCAATGACATTTGTGATGGATCCTACCAACAGGCACGCTTTTCATGAAAAGTTAGGCAGCGATTGATCTCGCGATTTTGTTCACACAGGAGTGAAATTCTCACCGTTATGTACAAAGCAGACGTCTACTGTCTTTTGCTTGTGCACAAGCAGTCGAGCGGTATAGCATTGCTTACACGACTTTACAGCTTCAGGCATCTCTGGAGTATTAAGCGCAAAATACATAGAGACGTAACAACAGAACGTCGTAATTAAATAGTTCCATAAAGTCTACGCAGTCTGAAACAAACTACTTTAGAATTTTAAGACTATTTAGCATTAAGTTTATTATTAAACCGGAATATAAGCTGCAATTATTATCCAATAAAGTAATATGCCTCAAGGCAGATAAAGGTGGTGCAACGGTACTTATGAACCGGTCAGATTATGAATTGAAAGTGTATGAACAATTAAATAATTTAGAGGTCTATAATAAAATAAATAAAGATCCATCTGATAAGTTACAAGGACAAGTTAAGACTATAATTAATAGAATGATTGAGTCGAAGGAATTAGAACCAGGACTCGGGAATTCATTAATACAACGTGACACAGTCCCTCCGAGAGTTTATGGTCTAGTAAAGATTCATAAACAGGGGAATCCACTTAGATTAATCGTTAATGTACAAAACTCACCAACATATAGATTGTCGAAATTTCTATGCAACAGAATTAGAAAATATACTTATTTCTTAGATTATACTTTAAAAAATACATATCATTTTATTGACATTATTAGTAGATATAACTTGAATGATAATGATAGAATGGCTAGCCTGGACGTTGTATCGATGTATACTAATGTCCCGGTACAAGCAGCATTAGAAAGTGTGAAGCGTTGTTTAACAGAGTTCCCAGAGATAATAGAAGGTAGTAAAATGATGTTAAGTAGTATTATGGAAATTTTAAATATTTGTATGTCCTCCACCTACTTTAAGTTCATAAATGAATTTTATAAACAAGTTAAAGGTGTCCCTATGGGACAACCACTATCAGTCCCGGTTGCTAATATTTTTATGCACTATTTTGAAAAAAATCTGTTGTTAAAATCTCCTCTTAAGCCAAACTTGTATGTAAGATTCCTGGATGATATGTTTATAATTTGGAATCATGGGGATAATGAGTTAAATAAATTCCTCGAATTAGCCAACCAATTAGGTGAATTAAAGTTTACATTGGAAAAAGAGAATAATGATGAATTACCCTTTTTGGATGTGAAAATAAAACGGAATGGTTCCAGATTGGAAAGAGATATTTTTAGAAAAGAGACTTATTCAGGACTACTTCTTAATTTCTTATCAAATCACCCATATGGAATGAAAATAGGCATTCTTAAATCCATGATATTAAGAAGTCTTAGAATAGTGGATATAGAAAATAGAGATAAGGAAATGAGGAGATTAAAAGAAATATTCAAACTAAATAGCTATCCGTCAAGTATAATAGATAGATTAATAGATGAGATGTTACAGAGATTTAACAATAATATAATAAACAAAGTAAAGAAGGAAACGGAACCGGATAAGCACAAAATTATGGTATTACCTGATTCTAAATTGAGCAGGAAAATTAGAATAATAGCAGCTAAATACAATATTAAAACAGTTTTAAGACAATCGCTTACTATAGGCAATAAACTACCTAACCAAAAAGAAAGAGTAGAACCCCTCGAGACATCAGGAGTATATGCGATACCTTGCAAAGAATGTAATCTCAGGTATATAGGCGAAACCATGCGACCTATAAAGGTTCGTAGAGGTGAACATAAGACAGCCTGCAAATATGGACACATTCAAAGATCAGACCTAGCTAGGCATTCGAAGGAAACGGGTCATGAAATAGACTGGGAAGGATGTAAACGCATCGCGTTATGCAACCGCAACAGATTAACTAGACTAATTAGAGAGTCAATTGAAATAAAATCAGGAAAAGGTGTAATGAATGTAACATCGGTAGAAAAATCATTGGGCCCAATATTTAATGAAGCATTTTCTATGGTCAGAAAACGTGAGGCTGCGGAACATGAATTAAGTGGGAACCTAAGTAAAAAACCTCGCTTATAGAAAACTGGTTGCGAATGATCTGTACCAATATCAATTTCCTATATACTTATTTTTCTCAATAAAAATGTTCCAAAAGACGGTATACCGATTTAGCAAGGGTTAGTAGATAGAACATTAGATAAGACACATTTGACTTACATTGTCGCTTATATTTTCTATATTTATGTAAGGTAGGAATATCTTAATAAATGTATAATACGTTAGTCATAGAGAAGATATTCATGGTTAATAGCTACCATGTATCCTTTTAAGAGGAAACCAAAATGTGATAGATAGACGGATATATAGATAGGCCTATGGGTAGATTGATAGGTTTATTCTATACACATAATATATATATATATATATATATATATATATGACTCACACTGTTGCTTATATTTATATATATATGTTTTTATACATATTTATATGTATTTTATATATTTATATAAGGTGTGAATAAATAAATATACAATTTGATTAATTGGTAAATAAAAAAACAGTAAGAAAAGAATAAAATAATAATTTGAAATATGCAAACGTATATATATATATATATATATATATATATATATATGTAGGATTAGGGATGTTGGTCTCATACTGTTGCTTATATTCATATATATGTTTTTATACATATTGACATGTATTTTATATATTGATATAAGGTGTGACTAACGTAATAAATAAATATATAATAAGAATAGAAATTATTCATATTTAATAATTATCAATGGTCCTTTTTCTCTCTCTCTCAATCTATATATATATATATATATAATAATATATATAAAGGTTTTACGATATTATATTTAGATATATATGTATATAGATATAATGAATTATTTTAGTCATATCAGCAAATATTCTTATGCAATTATTTCCAATAGTTGATTAACTTCGCAATGTGCTTACGATTAGTTTTTTGAAAAACGTTAGTTGTCCAGGCTATCTCTATCTTTCTCTCTTTAATCGTTCACCTAAGCGTCGATATAACATTCACTCTCCATCCATCTACGTTACTTGCTGCTCCATATTTGAACTAATTTGTTGCTATGTGCGCAATACCTCACACACCATTGTATACATTAGAGTTCCCGGCTTTAAATAAAATACAGTATATGCTAGTCAAGGTTTTAGTTTTAGCATTTTTAAATTTTGATTACCGTGACATAGTAGCAATACAGTTATAACAAATAACAAAAGGTTCGATACTGTCTCTCTCCCCTAAAATATTCTGCATACGAGATGAGATGAGGTATAGGTGAGGTAATGATTGGTCTGCTAATTATAAAAAGTTATATATTGAGTTTAGTTACTGAGACAAATTCTATGATTAAAATAGTGTTGAGTCAAATATATATAAATAGAATGGTTTTGGAACGAGGTTACCACATTTGCTTAAATCTGCTATTGTGATCAGTGTTGTGTTGCCTGATGATGGTGCTGGAAAGTAGGCACCGAAACGTCGCCAGTAAACAAAGATGTGATAGAACCGCATTTCCAATTGAAGTAAAAATGAGTCAACCCGATCAAAGACAAAACAAAATTGGAAATAGTGACAAATCGGATCTTTGTGTAACTGCCCGTGTACAGCTATTACCCGCGTACGCAAAACGCGGCATTGATATCCAACGGAGTTGCCTCAAGCGCCTGACGAGCAAGATATTTAAGTGGTCCAAAAATTCAAAAGGCAACCTGCGTTTTTTGAATACATGCCACAGTGATTGCACAACAAAATGTAGTTAAGTAATTACTTTTAGTAGTTTACCGAGCCCATATTAGGTGCCTTACTTTAGTTTGCCTGTTTGGTCATTACACACCTTTTAAATCATTATTGCTTTTACCAGGGTATTTAAATTACAGTTTTGTCATCATTATTCATATATTTAATTTTTTCTGTTCATTTTGCTGTGAGGCGTTAGTTCTAAATGGCGTGATTTGTTTGTAATGATTGCTATGATGCTTGTGATAAAAGTGTTATAGAGGAAAATTCAATCATGTCTTACTTAGGTCAAATTTATATTGCCAATAAATAAATAAATGAAGTTAATTCTTCGTAAAATCTTAAAACTGCATGAAATTGTAAGTTAAATACGTGATTTATAACGAATTTGTGAGTTTTTCCTGTTCTAGTTAAAGCCAAAGTTGTTCTATGTATTTTTACCTAACCTTCTATATGTTTCCAACGTGTCGGGTCTCACAAATTGTCCATTGTTGTTAACTTCAAAACTCCGTCAATTTATCAGAAATACGACATCTTTTGCTTTTATGTTCATGGAATTACTATCATGTGGAGAGCTGTTTGAAAGAATTCCTGTTGGTGTTGGCTTGCACATACAACAGATGTTCGTGTACTTTGCACAGGTATGTCACTTTAAGAGCTCATGGGTTGTTCAAAATTTTACTTTTTGCATGTATTTTTAACATTCTTTTGTTTATCAATACTATATATATCAGTTTAAACAGTAGCCATTTATCATAATCATCATTTCCAGCCACACAAAAGTCAAGTGACTAATGTTTCACTGCCATATAACCATAAGGAGTGAAAAAAAGTATATAAGTGAATTTAGATAAATTATTATTGAGATTTACGAGAGAGGGAGAGGGGTAGAGAGAGAAGGAAAACCTTGCTACTATGAGTAAATTTATCAGGATAACTCACAGAAATGAGGCAAACTAAACCTCTCCACAACACCATTATGGCCAAGTTAGCATTCGGGCAAGGCGACATCAGCAACACAGCTTCCTTGCGGATTTCACTGTATCACGTCATAAACAAACCGAACCTCGCAGCTAACTTTGCCCTACTAAGAAAAGAAAGTTACGAAGATGATTCTACTATACATCTGCAACAAGATCGCCACTGAGCTCGATTCGCTGCCATATCGCTAAGGGTTTCTAACCAAGAACTGTGATGTGCACGAGGACCCCATCCCGGCAGACGAGTGGATCCTATACTACCCAATTTGGATGTAAGTGACTTTAATTGTTTCTGCCATGTCAAAATCTGCCCACCTTGTTTCTTACGCCAATTTGGTGCTGGATGAGAGAACAGAGCTCTATTGGGCAATCGGAATGAGGGCATACGCAAAACGTGACCGAGCCAACGAAGTTGATGGAGCCTTATTTGCTTTTCTAAAGACGAGCACTTATTGTCAGATCCAAAAATACGTCTACGGATGTCAACGTTAGTTATTCGTTGTTGGTAACCAACATGTGCTATACTTCTCAAACAACGATGATCGAATGCCTGTAAGCGTCTCAGATCATCAACTCTAAGAGGCCAAGTTTCACTAGCGTATAGTAAGACTGCGCGTACAGATGCATTGTAAACACGACCTTTAAGGCAAAGTGAAATATTCGCGTTTCTCCATAAATGACGAAGGTTCGAGAAAGCTACTCTAGCTTTCGCGATCCGTATTCTCACCTCGTCGGACATATTGCCTACGTTATTGATAGAGCTCCCAAGATATGTAAACCTGTCGACTATGTCAAGATCTTCATTCTGCAGTCGCAACGTTGGAGTGAGTGGTGGGTGATCCTGTAACAGTATCTTACATTTAGAGGGTGCGAATTTCATACCGAAAGACGGAACAACGTTTGCTAATCTATTTAAGGTGGTCTGGGCAGCATGCTGATTGTCGAATAATAGTACGATATCGTCCGCATAGTCAAGATCGACTAGTTTATCTCCCGGGAGAACTTCAACTCCAGCGTCCTGAATGTGTGAGAGAGTGTTGTTCATAATAGCATCGATTACAAAATTAAACAAAAATGGGGAAAGTGGACAACCTTGACGAACACCACTGCTGGTTGTAAAGTTATGCGTTAATTCGTTGTAAACCTTAACGCGACCAGAAGTATTTGTGTAGAGAGCTCGTATAATATTAACAAATTTAGTGGGCACACCGCTTTTCGACAAGATATGGAATAAAACATTGCGATCCACCGAATCAAATGCACCCTTGAAGTCTAGAAAGACGACTATTGTGGGACGGTGATATAAATGTCTCTGTTCGAGAACTTGCCTTAACGTAAAAATATTATCTATACAACCTCGTCCTGCGCGGAATCCGGCCTGTTCTTCTCTTGTTTGTGATTCACGTGAAGCGCTAAGACGACGTAGGATAATCGAAGCAAATAACCTTGATACGACCGGAGTCAAACTTATACCACGATGGTTATCGCACGAATTACGATTGCCTTTTTTGAAGATGGGAATGATGGTCGACTCATTCCAGTCAAGTGGTACGGTTTCCTCATTCCATATAGTATGAAAAAGTTTGGTCAACGCTCCTGAAATTATATCGCCACCATCCTTAAACAATCCCGGAAGCAGATCATCGGGGCCGGCGGCTTTGCGGCGCTTAAGAGATAGGATTGCATCGCGTACTTCTAACTCGGATGGTTCTTCGGGACTAACATTCCACACTGTTGATGCAGACATGCTTTCGGGAAGCGGAACTGACGCGGGTGGCCAAGAAAATTGATCTCTAAAGTGTTCAGCCCACCTGTCAAGACGACTTATTTTATCGGTTATTAATTCGTTGTTACTATCATTTATAGTTTCGCTAACTTTTAACTTTCTCGGACCTGTTGTGCGGATAAGTTGGAACAAACAGCGACTATTACCTGACGCGAAAGCTACTTCCATTTCTTCAGCCTTTCTGCTCCAAAAGTTTTCGAGATCGCCTTTTAGACTGCGCTTAAGTTGGCGTCTTATATTGCGACGGGTATTATTATGAGTCGAGCCAGGTGGAATTTGGCGCCTTATTTCGAGTATCTCCATAGATTTTACAGAGAGCCAGTGATTATTTCTACGGGGGCCTGCTATGCCACATACAGTAGTACCTGCATTGTGCATAGTGGAACTTATCTTGGACCAAAGTATATTCGGATTTTCGCTATTCAGACCAGTTAGATTAGCCTTAAGAATATTTTCATAGTTTTGTCGGATGGACGGTTGTTCGAGTTTGCCTACATCAATTTGGGGTTTATTCTTAATTATTTTCCCGGAAAATTTTAGAGCAAATCTACAACGGATAAGTGCATGGTCCGAGTCGACATAAGTGTTCCAAAAAGAGCGACAATCCTGGATGCAACCACGCCATCTATAACTAATTGCTACATGATCTATTTGAGTCCACCGTTGTCCGGGTGCTGGAGGACGCCATGTAGCACAACGTTTAACACTACGTCTGAAATTTGTACTACTTAAATATAGTCTATGTTCAGCGCAGCTATCCAAAAGCCGTTCACCATTATCATTGCGAGTCGAGCTTAGAGTGTATCTTCCACCTAAATGAAATTCTGTGTTGCTTAAGCGACCAACTTGAGCATTCATGTCACCCATAACCAGGACTATATCCGAACTTCGTGCTTTACTTAGTAAGGAGCTTAATTCGGAGTAAAAAGCGTCCTTGCTTTCTTCTGTGCTGCAATCGGTAGGAGCATATGCAGATACAACGAAGAGGCAACGATGATAACGGTTTTTTGCTTTGATTTTAGTAGATGTATTTAAACGTGCCGCACACAATCGACTATTTAAAGGGATCCATTCAATTAAGCAAGCTTCAGCTCGCGCGCTAAGGGCAATACCAACGCCCCATTTACCGGCTTGAGAGGACTCTGTGGAACCAGATGTTCGAAGCCAATAACGCGTAGATAGGGATGGTGCAACTAGTTCTGTAATACACGTAGGATCCTGTATTCTGGTTTCAGATACGCAACATATGTCGATTTCTAATTTATCCAACGTACGAGCAAGAGATTCTTGCTGTCCAAGTTGTTTTAATGTTCGCACATTAAATGCGCCTACGTTAAAACCTAACTTAGGTTTAATGAATGATCGTCTACAAGAACCATTTTCGATATTTGGCAACCTAGTATTGGGCTCAGTGTTATGATCTAAACCAACCATATTTATAGTATCTAAAAGAGAGTTATTGTAAGATTGAGAAGAGGAAGGGGAAGGAAAGGACGCAGAATCGAATATAGAGTTGGAGTTGCCTGCAGTAGCCTGTTTTCGCTTATCCACCCTGCACGGCTCAGCAGATAAGGCGACCCTTTTTATACTGCGCGACGGCCGATGCAGTATGTAATTATTGTAAGTTGTACTTGTCATGGTTATATGTGGACTGTAAAAGAACACTAGGTCGCCCATTCCTAGTGATGGTTTTTATTCTGAGTTTTCCTTCTCCTAGATAGTCTGCCAACCAAAGCTGATGAGCACTATCTGCCCAGATGCCAGTGGCCAGAGTTTCCTTCAGCAGCCGAAACTTGCCCCTCACGCCTGGAACGCTTGCTCTCATTCCGTCACTATCCATTTAACAAAAAGTTACAGTGCAGTTAGACCAAACTCGAGGCTTCACATGAAACGGGATGATAGCTGTCCCTTTATGGCCCGGCAAGGTTCATGTTACCAATCCCGGGTCGACTAGCTTGAGCCCGCCGGTCGTCAAGCCGGAATTTCTATGGCTACGGGCGTAAAGTTGATATCACTATTTAAAAGTTGATTAACATTAACATACAATGTAGTCAAGTGATCAGCGGTAAAGTTAATAGTATTCGATGGGGACGAATTCATTCAAAATTCTATACAAATATATTTAAAGACTGAAATATTGTCTAATATTTAACGTTCAATTAACAGACTTAGAAGGTCAAACAATAAATTCGATAATGAAAGAAAAATTTCAGAGACGTAGTAAGGAACAAAGAGTATTCGCATTAAGTGGTTGTGAATGAGTTTTGCGAGAAATACAGGCATAAAGCTTATAGATAAATTAGAACATCTAGAAAATAAGAATTCCAATAAAAGGATGATAGAATATAGCTTCTAACAGAAGATTATCAAGTATATCTATAAGGTCATATAATGGCAAATCCAAGCCCTATACTTTTAATATTTCGTGGGAAACAGTATCTGACACCGATTCGTGCAAATGTCGTTTTTGATCATTCGTTAGTGATGAGCTTCATATGAAACCATACGATTTTCCAAATTTGCTTCACCTGTAATGCCACATCCAGACTCAATTTAAATAGATTTAGTATTCATTTTTAATATTCTGTAACGAATTCATTTACGCACGCGTCAGAAACCATCCTTCTAAGCTATATTTTCCATCTCCTCTCAATAATATCCAAGATCAGATCTATTTACATGTTCAAATTTAAACAGATTTCTTTGTTACTCTCTCAACAAGCGCAGGGTTAAATTTCTTTTTTTTTAGAAAGCGTACTTCCATGGATAAAAGACTGCCTCTAAATCATTCATGTTCTACACGTTAATGAAAATGGTTTTTTCATAGTTTTTAAGGATAGAAAATGTCATCCGAAACGAATAGTGATGATGATTGCATTATTAATTTAACAGAAGCGAAGAGTATCAATTTTGTAAGTAGATTCAATTATAATTTCAAGTGTGTAACATCCAAGTTGGAGAGATCATGTTGTTACTAGACAAAAAATTTACCGGAAAAGTAAAATGAGATATTCCTTTAAACTAGGAAGTCCACCTCCCAATCAACATGAGAAAACTGAAATAAAGATTTCGATCTTGGTATACACACCAGTCCCATTATATGCATGCATTTGCCAGTATACACTAGACATCGTATAGCGGAGAAAAGACAATTCATCCAGTAGACCGGTATCGACCTTATTAGAAACTCTTCATGAACTGTCCAGAATTTTTTGCGGACAAGCCACGAACCCGGGCACGTCTGCTTCGGAATCTGGTGTCCTAACCACTGAGCCACCCTGTCGCACACTACACACCATTTTCAGTTATATACTAACTATTTTTTGTTATCCCCTCCTTTAGGCGGAGCCTATATGGCATCCCTTTAGACATTTAGTTCTAACAAACCATCCCTGATCTGTCATTGTAGAACAGACACCTCGATACAAGGGAAAGCAATATCGAAATGAACATTTATATAAATAAATGAACATTGGTTGCGCGGGCGGTGATAACAATTACTTTAATCAAGATTGCGATCCTGTTATAAACAACTAACCATTTATGTACATACAATTGTCAGTATAAACTTAGAATTCTATTAGGTATAACAGGAAATTCATCCAGTAGATCGGTTAGTCCTTATTTCGAACTCTTCACAAGCTGTCCAGAATTTGCCGTGGACAGGGTGTGAAGAGGATGAAATAGGTCTACTGGATTAATTTCCTTTTGTACATAACACAATACTTAAATGAATGAGAACCTTCAGACCTTACACAAATTTGGCGCACTAAGTAGCATGCAATGATAACTTAATATCATCTTTTCCGCTTAAACCATGCACTTAATTACGATATGACTATCGGTGAATATAAATGTATATAACTATTAGCATGTTTTTGGATCTGATCTAGAACGCCATTCAGTGGAAACCGGGCATACGGTCAATTGGAATTGTTTTAATTTTACTTTGCATGACAAGGCATATTCAGGCACCGCCACTTCCTTGGAGACTAAATATGATGACGATACTATTCTGATGGCGAAGAAATAACTCATTATGTAGAGAGCCATTTGTTGTGCTCAACAAGCATCCATCTTAAACGGTCTAACGCGAAACGAGTAAAAACTGTATGTATTTTCAATTTGGAACCGGAGTCTAAAATCGTGGTAAATGTCGCCCTACTTCCAGTTGTCAAGGTCTTTCAAGTCGAGGATACTTTCTGACTCGCTCTATCCTACAAACACTTTGGAGAAGAAAACCATAGCAGTCAACGCCTGAACAGTTCAGTTAATGGATGTATAGGCTCGTTTAGGTTTAGATCATTGCCAGCTGAGTGCCTGAAAGGATTAATCAAGAGCAAAATCGACGAGCCGATTAGTACCATGCGGCCGTTCGTTGTCACTCCAACGCAACTGATCCATGTTATGGAACGTCGATTTCGCTGGCTGAGCCGATGTATAAAAACACCAATTCTAGATCTTGCCAGTCAAGCCAGCGAAGCAACTCCAGGATGACTGGAACCACAGAAGAAGGCTAGCCCTCTTATGGAAGGATACTAATAATCACGTTATCGGCTACTTACTCACGACCAAAACTGTAGAATTATTAACGAAGACACAAATTAGAAAAGTATATATATATATATATATATAAGTATATATATATATATATATACTTTATAAACACTGGAAAGTACTTTACGTGGTCCCAATATGGATAAAACCTATCGAGTAGATTGATTGTCTTTGCTAATCTATGCAGTATTTAGTTTATACGGACAACACATTTAATAAGCACCTGCCACAAAAGATGTACATATATAAATATGTGTGTGTATATTTATGTGAAACAATATACCTAAACCTGTGAGACAAACCTCCTTGGCTGGCACAACAAACCCTGTTACATCGCCAATGTCCAGGAGCTTTTTTCCCTGCAAATCAAAGCCAAAACGAGTGTCCGGTTTGTCTGAGCCATATCTGTTAATAGCGTCATTGTACTTCAAGCGTGGAAGTGGCAACCGGATCGGATGTGCACAGGTATGGTCAGTGGAAAACTGCTGCACCAATGGCCATATTGCGTTTAAGGCTGATTCAATTATGTTGTAGATATCTTCTCTTTGCACAAACGAGGCCTCGAGATCAAGCTACAGGAAATAAGTAAACAAGTACATATTTTAAAAAACGTTTAATCTGAGTCAAAAGTGAGAGGTAATAAAAATAATTTTCGTATTGATTTATACTAACTAGTAATTGATTAAGTATATATTTATTTGAACGATATCAATGCGCAAATTAATTAAAGCTGAAGTCGACATTTCATAAATGAACACTGCAAAATAAAAACAACCAGTAACCGATACCTGTCGAACCAACTCATTATGCATCGTAAAGGCATCTATGCAAGGTTACATGGTGTAAAACACCGTCACAACTGCATTATTTCAAAATTATTCATGTTGCACTTTCTTTAAAAATCCTAGCAAAAAGACGAGAAAGTTTAGTATTTGTAGTGAACATCGCACGCTACTATGTTTTAAAAGTAGGCAGTTACTTAAAATATCATTTTTTCCTTTTCAACAAACACCGCGACAAAACACTATATTAATGTACTTTACTTGAAAATGAGACAATAATTCCTACACTTAGTTTAATCGGCATTCAGATTTCTCGCGTAGTTTCACGACTTACAAGGAGACTTTTCTAGCGATTTTTGTCAAATTTTACTTCCTTGACTAGGTCGTTAATAAGGAAATTTGAAGCTACACATTGAAAGCAATTAAAGATATTCCTCTGCGTTAAGTGGCGATATTCAGTTTTAAATTACGTGAGTAAAAACAAATATGATGAAAGGTAGACACAGATTAAAAACCTAGACATACATTGTGGCTAAAAAGTGAAGAATAATTCGTTAAATCAAGTTTGCGAGCTTGAAGTAAACACCACATCATTGTATTTAATCAGTTGTCGAACAACATAACAAAACTACCGCTAGTCGCACGTGACATATTATGTTGTTATGTTGTTCGTCGACTGGTTAAATACAATAGGATTGGTGTTTATTTCAAGCTTGCAAACGCTTTAAATAATTGTTACCACCACTCGCGCAATCAATTATCGTTTAAGTGAAGAATAATAACATTTAGACGAGAGCCAGTAACATTTACATGCAAAATTTAACCACAGCACCTGTCTTGTAAATAAATATATTACTAATACTATTGCAGCATTGCAGGCACTAAATATCAAGCTTGATAGGTGCTTAACGATAGATTGCACATATACCATCAATTAACCAAAGAGCAATTAATATATAATTTATTAGGCGTATAAATATTCTAGATTTAATTTAGTGTATATCCTTTGTTGTATTATTTTTATGTACACAAAGAATTTTGATCTGTCAAGAATCGTCCAACAGTAGGTCAAATTTCGTTATCCAATGAAGGCTACTGACGTAGAGTAATACAGTCAAGGACAGTTTACACCGAGACAAATGTTTGACAACCACATTCTAATTCGTCGATAATAATTTGTAGCAGAAATACAAATTGCCTTCCATTATTAACAACTGTTTAACCGAGGTATTGGCTAAAATAGAACTGCGACAACAGGTGGAGGAAATTAAACTCAAGAAGAGGAGACAAAGTAGGAGCAAATTGACTAAAGAATAATTAAGTGAAAAATAACAGTTAAACTGACATCCTTGTACACTACACTCACAGGTTATTTTTGATATGTCCTATATCACTTTCCATCAACAATAAATTTAAAAACAAATTTTATCTTCTATAGCTATATAGGGTAAAGGCAGTAAGAGTTGGAATTACAGTTTTTCAATAAAACCAATCACTCATAATTTTTCTATTTACGTCTATATCAAATTTCATTATCTCATTTTTACGAAATGATCCTTATTATTACTACCTGTATACTTTAATCTTATTTCACACCAAGCTTTCAATTTGGTTTTGCTGAGAATACAATACAATGTTCTTTGAGCAGTAACATACTGAAAGTACGCATTCCAGATATGAACGACAAGTTTCGGGTCTTGGATGATACTTAGGGTAAATCGTCTCAAAACTATATGCGTTTAGAATATCTTTCGACACTCTGCTTGCAAAAAATGTGTGCCTCATTGTTTTTTGTAAATCAAGATCAAAAAGAATATCATTCACAGGCATGCGGAATTGTAACATTGGTTTTTAAATGTTTATATATTGCAGTCAATGATGGTGCAGAACGGCGAAAGAAAACAGGTTGCACCTATCCAGAATTTCAAATGTAATGCAAAATGTACATTTTCTAGGTTCAAATTAGTTTCGACACGTAAAACACGCGTTACATAGCACACATGGAGTAAAGATTTGAAGAAGCCAAATTTAAGCCTGCCGATTCCGAAAACAAATCCGGGAGACAAATCAGTCATTAATATGAATATGTCTAGATCGAGCAATCAACAATATTCCGCAAACAGACCTGGACTACAAATTGACGCGACTGGTTTACAAGGGGCCTGGGCCCTACTAATAAAACTCTTTTAAGTGATTTGGCCAGATCTAGCCCTCGGAATGTCTCAAATTGCTAGGCAAAAAGTTGTGCAGATCATTAGGCGTAACGAAAATTGTACGCTAGTAATTTCCAATGCCAAATTCATATGGAGAGTAAATTTCATTCGCAAGATTGGTCAGTAGATAAAACATTTCAAATTACCCCATGAAATTATGGACTGCGAAACATTTTATAACAATTAATGTATTAGGCATGCTTGATAGAATAATAAGTTCTACAGAAAAAAATTTTTGTTATCCCACTAACACCCGCGTTTCGTGCTTACCAGCTGCTCCTCAGAAATAAATATCATGAAATCAGAAAATATTTTGAGTAAACGTTGAAAAATTATAGGAATATCAGTCAACTTTTACCAACTGTTTAGCATGCGAGCAAGCTATAGAGCAAGTATACCAAAAAAGCAAGAGGATATACAGTTTAATGATAATGAACACACGAATTTAAATAGAATATCTAAATTTGACAATCAACATTGTTCGAAAAAGACGTATTCCCTATCCATTCATAATTTGACCATGTTTCTGCATAACCAAATAGTATACAGAGTAAAGATAAGCAATGGCAGTAAATCATAACATCGAAAACTTTGAAAATATATTACCCATAGGAAGTGAAATTAATTAAGCACTGCCGCAAGTAAATAGAACATGCGGTCAATTCGTCCAAAATGACGTCAAAATTTTGGAACGTTAAATACATTAATTTGAATTAGTTATAAACAGGATTAAATCGAGTTGTGTCATTGCTAGGATTGCCAATAATACCGCAATCCCTGATCAAATGCTATAAATTCTTCTTAGTTTTAAAAATATTACCTTGAAATAACAATTGCCTTTCACATTAGAAAATAGCAGATAAGAATCGTTTGTAAATAAGATAGTAGAGAATGTTTTTTAAGCCAACTCGCTGATTGAAATATGGCAGGTAATATATGGAGACATATATATATATATGTGAGGCATATATATATATATATATATATATATATATATAAGTCTCATCCATATATATTTGGATTATATATAGTCGGGTGAAGTGCAACAGCTGGCATGGACTCGCTTCGTGGAATTTTAGAATTTTGATTCGGCAAACGGTTTCTTTACTTATTTCAGATTTCTAGATTTCCTCGTTTATATTATCGTATAACTTCGTCGGTCTCCAAACTTAGCCTCTATCTAAGAAATTATTTTTACTGCTTGGATTTTACATATCTACATAGTACTTTCCCTAATACATTTTGTCTACCTTATATTATTATTCTCCGTTACGGTATTTCGTCCCATGAATTTCAAAATTCTGACATCCAATGGAATGGATCTTAAGCCGCAATTGCCATTTGATATCTCAGTCCTAACAAAAAATCTGGCGACTGTCAAGCAGCTACGTCGAACTCCAACAGCAAGTGATCGAACTCTCAAGATTTTTTGAGATCCTGTTAGGGATTGTTTTGCCTCCACTACGCGGCCACATTAATTGCGCCAATCTGACAATATACTGAATTGGGTGGCAAAAAATTCTGCTCTACGCAACCGTAGTAAGTGCAATTTATACATCTAGTATCTGCACTCACCATCTCCTAAGGATGTACTGGCTTCAGGTATGCTCGCACAATTGGGTGCAAGCTTACATGCCATATGTCGATGAATGATCCACGAGCTTTTGTTCAAATGACACAAAGAAGACTCAGACATGACGAGTTATCAATTTTTAAGCGACTATTTCCGTTGGCTTCTTCAGAGAAGGTACAACACAGGCATTACAACAGCTTTGAAATTACCTGATCTGCGATTTGACTAACGCAGCTTTCATTGTTCCAGTAGTTTTCTTTTTGCAAAATATTTCGGCCATACTTACTGTAGGCCTTCATCAGTTGCATTTTTTTCACAATTTTAACAAACGTAACAAATAAAGCAAGCGCGTTATTTCCTCTATCCATAATATTTATACTTCAGACTGACCTTTCACTAGATATTCGCTTGTCACATGTGTGTGTTTGTGTGCATTTTCGTAACTGTTATTTTCATCTAACTAATTTAGACCAGAGTGGCTGAATAATAATTTATCAATTGCATGCGTTAACTATTCGTTTTACACACTCAATGTAAAATGACGTAACTGAGATAGCCCCCGCTTTCAGGTGGAGGAGACCCATAATTCAGAAACACTCGTCATAAAAACATGCCATGAGTGATAAAATTATAAGTCCGAAAGAACAATGCACATGTTAAATTTCAATTCAAACCACTAGGGTTGTATTCAAGAAAGACAAATTAATAACAGTTGTTGGCATACTATTAAATAGACGCACGCCACGCATATGCATTTGTATGTGTATGCATAATTAAAAAACTTCGTTAAAATATAATTGATACACATGTACGTATATCTAAATGAAACTGCAGTCAATAGACATTAATTAATAATCACAACAGCTTATTGCAAAGGATGACCAATAAAGTTGCAATTATTCAGCCGTCAATCTCGACTCTCTTCATTACTAAGATTACGATTTTACATAATCCTGCTTTTGATTTGTACTTTGATCTTTTCAATTATCGAGCTATATGGTTTTGAGTTAAAATAAAAATTTATTATTAATAAAAATTAATTAAGCCAAGATTTTGGACTTTAGATAAACAAAATTCTCATTTTATTTAACCAGATTCCAAACAGAGCGAAACTATCGCCAGCGGCCATTAGTAACACGTTCGTATAACGTACACACCCATGTAGCGAAGGCCGAAAATTATACGGGACTAATAGGGAGAGTGAGTTGCAATTCTGATTTGCCATGCCTTATTAAAAATATTAGATTTAACCTTCCTTAGACATTTTATCCTAGAGCTCTGATAACAATAAAAAAGAAAATGAGTTTGTATGTGCCACTACGATAGTTTGGCTATGTTATTTAACTAGTTAAATATAATACGTAAACTAGAATTCAAATGATCTTTTAATTAAATATCAAAAACACGGTCTGGTAGATGGTGCTTTTCGAATAAACTTAAATGAAAGTACGAATCTTTAGAATAACAGCAGCAAAAAACAGCTCTATGGGTCAACAAATTTTCTTGTATAAAACAAGGGTGAAAATTCGATATTTTTAAAACTTTTAAAATAAATATTATAGCACGTAAATAACTTTTACCTGATTATCGGGTTGCGATCCGATTTGTTTGCATCCACTGTCTTCCGTTGTTCCAAAATTTCGATATCCGGGTAGAATACATACACAACAGACATAGCGTACACATGCAGACATATACACAAATCAATTTGACATACATTTTCCTAGCATTTTATGCTTAAGAAATCTAACAACAAGTATAAATGGGGCAGTTTAAACTAATATTTACACTTGACATATTGATTGTCAACTTATTGTGATGAGCTTTCCATTGAAAAAGATATCCGTATCTGGATATCGAAAATTTTGGAACAAAAATCAGGAAGACAGTGGATGCAAACAAATCGGATCGCAACCCGATAATCAGGTAAATATTATATTCCGTCTCGCGCAACATGTTTATTTTAAATCTTATTTAGGTACTAAACACGGTGCTACAACAGTGAATCTGCAAAATCGCTATCATCACATAAAAAAACAATTAGTAAGGCAAGTGGAAAATATTCGTTTCATTAAAATATGTTTAAAACATTGCGTAATTCCTAAATGTTTTAAATTTAAATTGCCATTTCATTTAAATGATAAAGGTAGATCTCTTAAACATGAACTGACTTTGAACATAATGAATACATTGATTAGGGATTTAGAAAAACGCAAATATGAACTAATTAGAGAGAAAACTAAAATAAGATCTATGTTACTTTCTTTTTTGCACGCGGATGACTTTAAATGTATAGAGGTTTTTACTGATGGCGCACGTAATAGGGAGATAAAAAAGGTTCACATCAGGCATGATAGAAAGTTAGGAAATTTGGGCATCTATAGACAGACCACAGTTAGGACGTGTCCTGCTGTAACTAATCGAGTGGTAAACCTCTCTAAGATAAATCTTAATGAGAAACAGTTGGAAATGCTTAATCGTGGTCTGAATACAGCTATCCAAATTGAGAAATCACCAAAAAATGAGATAATTACTGAGGCTGTTAAAACAGCACAATTCCTCCCAGAGAAGGATAAAGTTAGGTTTGAATTAGACGTAGCTGCGGCTGTGCTAACATACGCAGAGGAAAAATATAAACCAAATTATGAAATAAAAAGTCTCAGGAAAGAGTTAATAGCAAACAGTGTGATATGTTTGAAAGCAGACAAAGGAGGAGCGACGGTTCTGATGAGTCAATCTGACTATAATGACAAAATGTATGAACAACTAGACAATATAGAGGTATACACTAAAATTAATAAAGATCCTACGGATAAGCTACAAGGAGAAGTTAAATTATTGATCAATAATATGATTGCTGAAGGAGAATTAGATCAAGCGCATGGTAACGCTCTAATACAAAGAGATACAGTCGCTCCTAGAGTGTACGGTTTAGTAAAGATACATAAACCAGACAACCCTTTGAGAGTTATTGTTAATGTCCAACACTCTCCAACATATAAAATGTCTAAGTTTCTATGTCATAGAATAAAGAAATATTCGTACTTCTTAGACAATACTTTGATGAATTCATACCATTTGGTTGAGATTGTGGATAAATGTGAGCTAAATGAAAACGATAGATTGGCGAGTTTAGATGTGGTGTCAATGTACACCAATATACCAGTACCTAAAGCACTAGACTATTTTCAGCGTTTCCTGGTTGATCATCCATTAATATTGGAAGGAAGCAAATGACGATAAGACACGTCATGGAGATGATGTACGTATGTATGTCCTCCACTTATTTTAAATTTAGGAATGCATTTTATAAGCAGATTAAAGGTGTTCCAATGGGGCAACCACTATCGGTTCCAATAGCTAATATCTTCATGCATTACATGGAGAAGACTCTCTAAGATATAACGCCCCTAAATCCTAAATTGTATGTACGATATTTGGATGATATATTAGTTATTTGGAATCACGGTGAGGATCAACTGATAAATTTCTTAAACATAGTAAATCAGGTGAGCGAGCTTAAATTTACAATTGAAAATGAATCATGTGGTGAATTACCATTTCTGGACGTCAAGTTAATTAGAAATGGTACAAAACTAGAACGGGATGTTTATAGGAAGGATACTTACTCAGGTATCCTTCTTAATTTCGATTCAAATCATCCATATAGAATGAAAATCGGTATCTTAAAATCGATGATAATAAGAAGCTTAAGATTAACAGATAAAAAACATAGAGATATTGAATTAGGTAGACTGCGAGAAATATTCAGTGCTAATGGGTATCATCTAAAGTTAATTGAAGCAACTATGATGAGCCTTTTGAGTAAATTTAATCATGACTAGAAGTACGTGTAGTCAGATAAAGCAAACGATGACCGGAGGGTAATGGTTATACCTGACTCTAAACTAAGTAGGAAAATCAAAATGGTAGCAGCAAAATACAATATACGTACTATTTTAAAACAAACCCTTACCCTGGGTATTAAACTGCCAAACCCAAAGGAGAAAATAGAAGCATTAGACACATCATGAGTATATGAAATTCCATGTATCGACTGTAACCCGATGTATGTGGGTGAAACCATGCGTCCAATTAAGGTAAGAAGAGGAGAACATAAAACCGCAAGCAAATATGGCCATGCTAATAGATCAGATCTTGCATGTCATACAGTAGAGACAGGACACACAATTAATTGGGATGGGTGCAGACGTATATCAATTTGTAGTCGTAGCAGATCGACTAGACTGATTAGAGAATCCATCGAAATTAAATCGAGAAATGACATAATGAATGAAACAGCCGTAGAAAATTCACTAGGTACAATTTGGAATACAGCACTAAATAATGGTAGAAAACGAAGATTGCACGAATCAGGATCAGAATCAGAAACTCGCTCAAGTAAAAGAATAAGAACACTGGACTGATATTAACTTATAGAGGTGGAGTGTGTAATTCAATATCGCCCAATTAATTTTTGATTAACTTATTATTTCATCCTTGATTACTTGTTATCTTATTTCATCTTTTATCTTACGTTCTGTTGTTAGTGTAGCATCTTTTAACAAACATTTATTTGCATCTTTCTTTATCAAACAATTTTCAACTTCTTTTACGACCCTCTTTTAATTTTTATTTTAACTATCCACCTTAATAGAATATTTTTCCGTTTTGCTAACTCTAAATTATTTACTTTATTCACATTATCTTGCCCCCTCCTCTCCAGGATGCCACTCGTAATTACTTCATTTAGGATAGTACGTGTAAAAATAGGTCTGACGTGTGCATTTAGGAAATGACAGTTATCATTTTAGTTTCATGTGAATTTCTGTTACACGTGCCGTTAATTACATGTAACAGATTATTTCTCAGTCTTAAGCAAACGCTCACACACACACACAAACACACAGAGGTGGCATACGCTTATCTAGTGATTAGTCAGATGTTGCTAAATCGCTGTCATTTCACTGGGATGAGTGTACACGTGCAATAGTTGATTACTCCTCAATCAAAAACAAACGAGAATACATACAACACAGACATGGCGTACGCTTGCAGACATATACACAAACCAATTTGACAGACACTTTCCTAGCATTTTATGCTTAAGAGATCTAACAACAAGTATAAATGTGGCAGTTTAAACTAATATTTCCACTTGACATATTGATTGTCAACTTATTGTGATGAGCTTTCCATTGAAAAAGATATCCGTATCTGGATATCGAAAATTTTGGAACAAAAACCAGAAAGACAGCGGATGCAAACAAATCGGATCGCAACCCGATAATCAGGTAAATATTATATTCCGTGTCGCGCAACATGTTTCTTTTAAATCTTATTTAGGTACGTAAATAACATGGCAGCCAGAATAGGTTTTGCAGACATACAAGCGTAAAAATAGAAATCAACAACGTAAATAATCAAACTATTGATAATGAAAGAGAGGTTGATATACCTGAGTAAATTCTGGCTGGCGGTCAGTACGAGCAATTTCATCCCTAAAACACCGAGCTATCTGCAAATACCGATCTAATCCCGCAATCATCAAAAGCTGTTTAAATTGTTGCGGACTTTGAGGCAAGCTGTAAAACTTACCGGGAAACTTCGACGGAACGATAAATTCTCTGGCACCCTGGAAAATAAGTTATATAAGCGCATACTCCTGGAGTTCTACGAAATAGATATGGCGTTTCGACATCAACAAAATCTTTTTTTTAATATTGCAAGCAATCTACCTACCATGGACCTGGCACAAATGCATACGTAGCGCAAGAAATAAGTTTGATCGAAACCTAAGCACTCGTTGAGGGAAATCATTTCTTAGATCAATATAACGATGTTGAAGACGAATTTTTTCGCAAGCCTATAAAATTTATGACAAAGTAAAGCACCAACATCGGTGTATTCGCGTATGGTAAATGGTAGAGGAGATTGGGCTTCGTTCAGAATTTCAATATTATCAGCTATTACTTCAATTTCACCGGTTTTGAGTAACTATTTAATATTTAAAATAAATATATACTTTATTAATGTCTTTGGTAGGACGAGTCTGGACGGTACCTGAAACTTTTATAACAGATTCGATATTTGGCAATGATTTCCTGATACTCTAAAAATAAATTATCTTTTACGACCTTCTGTGGTACATAAACTTGTACTAATCCAGCATGATCTCTCAGAATTATAAATTGAGAGGACATTCTCGATGAGTGTAACCAACCATATAACTCGACTTTCTCCCCAGCATGATGAATCGATAAGTCCCCACAGAGATGAGAACGAAAACGAGAATTTGCACGAAAAATATATTTATTCATTGAACGACTCAGATTCTCAACAATAAGATTTGTAAATCTCAGGGTAGGCATGATTTGCGATTATAACAGATTACCAAAGATGGTTTAAATAATAAGGATAGAGTTAAATAGTTCATTAATCAGAATAAAGATAAAACTACAAATTACTTGAAAACAAATAATTTTTATATATACATTGTATAATGTTTTTATATATAAGAAAATATCGTTGAGTTCAATTATATTTAATCGTAGTGGTAATATAACCAGAATGCAAAATTCAAATAACTGTAAATATTTATTCCTCATTACAGTATAGTATAGTTCCGGCTAGAGTATTATGCAAGATTACTAACAAGAAAAAATGGATTTCGAAGCTACAGTTACAATTGATGGTCTTTAATAGGACTCAAGAAACATTCTCGAGTAAATTCCGTGAGAGTTTGTTAGAATCAGCAGTGTTTGGATGTCCAGAAGTACTTCTAGATAAAGTCTCCTTGTGCTTTTTCGTTGCCTAGTGATCATTTAAGCAGATACACGTGAACAAGTAGAATTGACGAATAAGGATATGCTAATTGCTGTTCGAAGACCATGTCTAATCATTATGAAGGTCTTCAGGAACACCGATATGGCTCGTACATATCGAAATCAAATTAACAGATGATCAATTACACATGACTAGGTGCACAGCTTTAAGACTATTGTTGTGACTAAAGACTAGCCGATTTAGTGACACATCGGGATAAAAGGAATTAGGAAAGTCGTTCTATAAAGTCAGTGCAGCATAGAAGGCGACAACAATCAAAGTTACCAAGCAGAGTAGAATTTTTTTGCGTGGTAATTGTACCGCGCTTATATAGATGCAAATTCATACGTAATCGGTCAACGGCAAGTGCGTATTTAATTTTCAATTTATTTTAGATAAAATGTCGGCGAATTAACTTGAGCCTCTTTGAGAAAAAAAGCGGAAAAAGAAAAAATCCTCCTGGCGAGGCTCGATTATTGCTGTAGGCAGAATTTGAACCCAGTTACTAAACTATTTATTATTCTGCCAATATGTTTACCAAAAATGTATCCTAATGTGCTGGGTTGTTCATATTCGTTAATTATTTCAATAATGATATGATGCCAAATGACCACGAGTAATTGATACAAAATTGTTAGCTGTATTGGCCGATCATACTGCGTGAAGCACAATAAAGCAGTGCCGATAAGCTATGAGACCGTATAGGTTGTAATGTGGATTGAAACTCAAAATGTAGGTATAAGTTTGTTACCTGGATAGTCTTGACTACTGTCATTGAGTAATCGATACGACCAAAAGAACTAGTGTGTGCTTGGCATTGTGGCCCATACTATTCTTTAATTAATATGTAAACTGCGTAACTGATGAACTTGAAGCATGCTTTCAAAATACTTATGCTATGATATGAAACCGGTGACTAATTAGTATTGCTACATAAAGCGTTAGATCCAAGTGACTAGTCATATGAAAATAAACATGTTTAGGCTTAAACGTGAGTTAAACGATGCAACAATGTGGTGCACAAACAATATATGAAAAGTAAATGTTAAAAATAAAAGAAGTGTACCCGACAGTAATGGTAAAATACTGAAGAACTGTTCATAAACGCTACACAATTGTTACCTAAGAACAACCAATTTTAACCAGTTGAGACAAGTGAGTATAAAAAATGGATCATGTGGATCCATAAGAGGTGGTCACGTCCCGTGAAACAGAGCGCAGTTAGAGCACAAAATGAACAAGTGATACCTTGAACAATGAACAATTAAATGGAGAAAACTATATTGGTTACATATAATGTAAACCAATTTATTGTTTGGTTGAGATTGTAGGCATTTGGAACCTGAAACGGTTGTATATCGCCAGGTTCAGGCGGTTTGATATGCTTACCGAAGTAGGTGTCACAACTTGCATGATAATAAAATATTTAGGACGTCTAAAGAAAATCGGACAAGGACTGCAATACTTGGGTTCCTATGGTGCAACAACAGCGACGTTACGGAAAAGTAATTTCTTGCAGCTATAGAGCTGCTGATGAACGACGACTGGCCGAAGAGCATATCTCGTCTGCTGGGCAGGGTTGTTACTGAAATAAAGTTGAATGTGAGAAGCGTCCACTTCTGTGTCCTGCTGTGTGAGTAGTAAACGTGGGAGCTGACAAGGCAGGCGTAGGTTAATGCAATAAAAGAGCTGTGACGCAGACGGTCGAATAGATTCGATAAAAAGGGAAAACATAGCAAGGAGTATGAAAGGTAATGCATCGATTCAGTTACCAATATTGATACCCTTTGGTCACTATCATAAGAGAGCCTCTGAGATGCCAGTCCCGGATAATCCATATATGCGATATGATCATCTAATTTGAAACACTTAAGTTCCTCTGAACTATCTTTTAAACTAAGTTCCTTAAGTCCACTTGCTAATTGCTCTTTATCCTCAATATTTGATAAACCAGCAATAATATTAGGACAAGATTTCTTTCAATTTAAATATTATAATAAGCATGCTCACCAAAATACCTGATATCCACAGATGACAGAACGATACGGTGGTGACCTTGAAAACAAATATCCACGTCAATTACCCGAAACAAATTTGAGATCACTCCCAATAATGTGTATTAAGAACAAAAGATTAATGTAAATTTCATTAATTTATTAGCAAAGAATACACAAAACCACGCAGTATACCATTTGCGCAACTCAGCAACTCAGATAAACTTTCTTATAAACATTCAAAAAGACAAGTCAAAAACTTCGAAAATATGAACAAAAGAAACTTCCAAAAAATTTACAATATTTTTTAAAAACACAATACTGCTTTACAGGACCAGCGATAACATCAAATGTCCAAAAAATCAAATTTGATTTATTTTTGAGGAGTTAATTTATATCCAATAATTTAATTAACCTTCACATACACCCTCTGTTTGAGATATTTAACCATACATTATGAAGTCCTCATTCTTCGGTTTCTTGATGACTCTTCCAGAACGAGTTTCAACATGTTGTGCTTGTACTTCACTAGGTTTCATTTTCATATTGCATTGTTCTCTGTTCTCAGTCGTCTTGGTTTTAATCTTTACTTCTTTCCCATATTTATTTGGCTCTTCCATTTTCTCACACATTTTTGAGTCACATCTCGCTTCAGCTTCTTGATACTTCGATGGATACCGTTCCTCAGTCTCCTCCTCCGTCCGTATAAACTGCGGAATGCAGCGATCCAATGTTACGCACTCTACTGTGCCATATACTTCTACAAATGCATTTTTATCAGTCATATGTTAGACTTTAAATGACCCCTTATAGAACGGAGTCAGACAATTCTATCTGTTCTCGTTAGTTATATATATATATATATATATGAGATGCCAGCTTTAAATATGAAGATACATAGCATTTAGACCTTGGACTTCTAGATTATGTTGGAGCTAAACGACTCATTTTATCCCTCAATGCTCCACCAAACCAATTTACAAAATTTAAGGCCCAATCGAGACAACTTAGAGCTTCTATTAGAAGATCTCTAGGTAACCTCAACGGCTCTCCATAAACAAGTTCTGCTATGGGTGTTCCTAACTGAGTTCTGTATCAGTTTTTGCATTGCCAACAAAACTATGGGCAAATCATGTTTCAAACTGGATCCACCAGTGTAGCGTAATGCAGCCTTCAGCTCCCTGTGCAGTCTCTCAACCATCCCATTAGCTCTGGGATTATGAGCACATTTGTGTCTTACTTCAATCCTCATTGTATTCAATGATCTGATAAACAGTTCAGACATAAACTGACTACCACGATCAGTAGTTACCCTTACTGGTACACCATATTGCGACACCCAATTATGCAAGAACATAAGTAAGACTTCTTGAGCTGTCATATCCTTCAGGATTGCTACCTCAAACTGACGACTGAAAAGATCAACCATCGTGAGTAAATACTTCTGACTAGAAATTTCGGGCATTTCTACTATATCAATATTTACATGCATGAAAAGACCCGCTGGTATACCAATCGTTTTATTTTCAGTTTTTGTATGACGCCAAACTTTACAAGTTTGACATCGGGCACATGTCCTTACCCAAGATCTTATATCTATCAGTGACCATCTTGATAGTTGCCTTAATAGAAGGATGGCTAAATTCATGCAGCTGTTGAATTACCTTATGCTTTAATTCTAACGGTACATACGGTCTAGGTTGGTTTACTACCAATCCATAATGTTCCAGCTTAGACAAAACCACGTACAAGTGCTCCCAGTGTTCCTCCCTAGCTTGACTATATAAAGTGATATCATCTATATACACTCTAGCAAATGGACAATCTTGAAGAAATTCCTACGTCAGACGTTAGAATGTCTGACTTGCATTCTGCCAACCAAAAGGCATACATAAGAATTCATGCGATCCTCCTCCAGGAAATTGCACTGCGGTTAGCAGCATAGATTCTGCCTCCATAGGAACTTGATATTACGCTTTCTGCAGATCCAACGTTTTATATATCTCATACCTCAATACATCCCTGACAAAAGTACTCTGGTTTGGTAGAGAATATGAATCACCTTTCGTTACCGAGTTCAATAGACGATAGTTACCACAAACCCTCCATTGACCTGGATCAGGTTTGGGAACAACCACTATTGGAGATGCAAAGTTGGAATTTGAGCGCCTACAAATTCTTTCTTCTCTCAACTGCTTAAATTCTTCAAGAGCAACCTGTTGATAATCAAATGTGGAGCTATCAATATCCACGACATCTGATCGAACTATGATCACCTCTGCAAGTTTAACACCTAACAAGTTTAACCCGCTAAATTCATCTGTCATAACGAATTTATAGTTGATATAACCAGCAAAATCTTTTAAATTACCTTGCAGCCGAAATCTAATAGATTTACAGACTGTATTACAGCGCGTTTCTTCTATCAAAGCTTCCGAACTTAACTTCGATGATTTTAGTATGCCTCGAATATGCATACCCTGGAGCTTTATATGCGTAACCCTCCCTACGGCTCCTATTAGCGGGGGTTCCACTAGTTTTCCGGCAGCTTAGACCAAGCTACAGGAAGAGAACATCCTTTCCATCAGGGACCACCCAACTTTGGAAACATGCATCCCTTCTCTTGACACTTTCCAAACTCGGCGTATTTAAGATGCAAAATGCACCACTCGCGTGATCCTCGAACACCCTCACGCGATTTGCCTCCCCGATACTTGGAAGTTGCACTTTGACTCCGATAATTCGCCCTACTTCTGTTGGAACTTTCTCTCTTGGTTTTCATCCAACCCACATCCCTACGGAGGATACTTAATTCATTGTCTACGGTCAGGAGTTTCTCTGAGAGATGTGTGAGTTGCTGCTCCAGGCGTAAATCTGCTGTTACAGAATACACTTTAGGTTCCTTTTAACAATACAATTTGTCCAACCCTTTGAGCTACTTTGGCTACTCTAGTTCCAATGTATCATAGGCATCTAAGGTGACTCTTAGTCTAGCAGGCAATTCTGCTACAAATATACTGTTTATAACTTCCTCAGATATAACAAGCCCGATGGATTTTGAAATAAGTCTGTCATATATTTCAGATGGGAGTTGATTTCCAAGCTTTTCCTGACGTAACAAGTCAGTCATCCGTTTAATCCTCTCGGATTGATATCGTCCATGAAGTTCTTCGACTACAAGCTCAAATGCATTTACAGGTTCGTTCTCAGAAACAAATTTCCTGAGTCTAAATAGATTCTTTTTTAAAGGCTCAGGCAAACACCACCAGGCCGAGTCTAAACTTTCTATAGAGTCGGCCATTCTTTTTATTTAAAAAATTTTTTTTGCTTCTTCGACCCATTCAGAATAGCTGTCTGGTCTGTACATGGTGAGCTTAACATTGCTATCCATAGAATTGCGGCAAAAGCGATCATCTATGACCACATAAACGATCTGCTAATAGTTTGACAATCGCTTTATTACCTAGATGTGAAAGAGAATGAATGGAGTAAAAAATCTTTATTTGGAGGGTTTTGGGCAGAACTGGCTTTTTGGCTGCTTACTCGTAAAACAGAAAATGGTTAAACATTCCCAGGGTCGGTTTACGTACCTGTTTGGACGACGAGCTACTGATCCTTGAATGTGAGTGTGGTTGCGTTGTTCTGATTGTCGGAGGGATGGTGTTAAAATTATACACACTGCGAGTCATCGAGTTTACAGTGAATAGCGAAGACGAATGTGGCTGGAGCGAGACGTCCGGCCTTAAAATGCATCTTCAATAATCTTTTGTTTGCTATTTACTAAGAAAATGTTGAATCAATATTCAAAAAGACATGAAAGATTTCTTTTCTGCTCTGAAATGGCAATTTGCGTCTGTTGAAGACACACATCAAAGTACGCTAACTGATGGTGCATGATCTGTAAAAGCAGAACATCTGCTGATGTCTATGATGCTAATATATTTACGCACTGCGTCATGGATGGTGAGGAGTTCTCAACTGCAATTGTCATGTCCAGTTTTCAATGGTTTTAGAGTAGGTGAGCAAAATCTAATAGGCTTCTGATTCCTGTCAATCCCTTTTTCCAAGTTGATCCGAATTTCAAAATTATAACAGTTATAGGCAGTAAGTTTGTTGGATATCTGGATGAGTTAGCATAATAGCATTTGCTAACGAGACAATGGCATGACGGAGCAATTGCTCGTCATCAGATGACCAAGAAATATTAGAGTTTCTTCTTATTTATTTTAGATTCTGCACGTTCCTACATAACATATATAGTTTTTTAAAGGCATAGAAGGAACTTGCGATAATAATTAAGAACACCTAATATTTTCTGTAAGCCCATCTAAGTCTTTGGTGGAGTAATGTTTTTGATCGTATTGGCCTTAAATGGCAAATGTTTTATTCCTCGTTGTGTAATACGGTGTCCTAGGTAATCAACGGACAAAGTTGCAAGTTTCCATTTGTCACAATTGATTTTTATTCCATCATTCGATAAGTGTGATGGGACATTTATAAAATACTCGGCATGAAAGTCCAGGTCAAGATTAAAAACCATTATGACATAGAGATGGGAGATACATTAATCTGCGTCATCGAGGAAAACGCTGTAAATGAATCCATGAAATATCTGAGTGACACACTTTGGACTAAAAGGTATATAAAGGTATTCAGAAGACACAAAGGAGTGAAGACAGCAGTTTATTTTACATTTTCAGTCGCTCCTAGAATATGGTCTTAGGTTTGTCTTAAATGTAATTGCTACAACTGAATTTATCTAGCAATGTATTTATATTTCGAATGACGTAAGCATCGGCTTTTATTACAGATTTAAGCTTGTGATAATTCCCGCAAATTCTGTATGATACGTTTGTTTTAGAGACAAAGTTAAATGGTGATGCCTATGAAACATTTGATGGTCGGATGATGCCCCTTTCTAATAGTTTTGGAAGATTTCCTTGTGTATCTTTCTTTATAACTGAGTGTAAAGGTCTCTTCTTAAGCACTATATGTTGTGCACTTGTATTAATATGGTGCATCGTGTTGGAGACATACAACTCTGATTTTCTAAGATTGGAAATGATTTTTGTTCTTAAATAACTGTTGATATTTCTGTTAAAGAATCCGTCGGGGATGGCTGTATGACATTTAAATCTGAACATTCGGAGGCAAGTTTTAAGAAACTTTCCTTAAATCCTATGGAGGGATCATTTATATTTTAATTAGCAAGGCCAGCGATGAGCCAATATTTAACAGCAAATCAAGGTATGTCATGTTGTGCGAAACGTTGGAGACAATTAAGTGGTGAGAAAATTCACGTCGTAAACCTATATTAAGAGAGCGACGTCAACAACAATAGGTAGAAATTGGCTCCATTGTAGCTATTGCAAATAGTACATCTAAAGACATCACGACCATGAAGTCACCGTTGAGAACAGAAACGGTTACACCTGTGTCTACAATAAATTCCTATCCGGATTTAATATCTAGAAAATGTAGAGGTTCATTAGATTGCTTGGATGGGTCATATGGGCAAGTAGGCTGGTCATTTTGCTTGAAATTATCGATTGTACATTCTTATAGGTTAAGTCTACCAGGACGAATAGAATCAAAATAAACTGCAACAATAGGCATTTATAATTTAATTATCTCTTTTGTTTATGCAGGGTATGAATTGTTCATTTGATGTAGTTTATGCCTAGCCTTGAAAAGAAACTGGCATCTGTTTGTTAAACTTTCTGAACATTGCAGGCATTTTCGACAAGTATACAAATTGTTTTGGTGATTATAGCACAAACTCTTAGGAGAATATAGGCCGAAGTATCGAGGGGATATCGTTTATCGTTTCACTGATTTAAACGGACGCGTTTTCCACGGTTTAATAAACTTTTGTAGTTTCTATGACGTATCTCTCTAAAGAGGATAGCCTAACATTACCAGGTTTGTGACTGACGGATGGACATTGAGCTAATTTAGGTTTAATGATATTCATGTTTGGATGTAGATTATGGGACATAATAATAAACAAAATAAAAACGCACAAAGGGAAATAAACTTTAAAATTTTTTAAATTAAAACATATGTGTCCAGTAAATTTTAATGTCACTAATAAAGTGATTTCCAAAATATTGCTTTCTACGATTGAAATGACAGAATTTGGAGTCGAATTGCCACCAAGGAATAAATTTTTCAACTTTTTGCAATACTGTGGCGACTCAAATTAATTCGGTGTCATTCCGTAAAAAAATTAAAATTAAATTATTGGAACAATGATATCATGCGCTTCCGTAAAACAATTCCATGCGACGTCGGACCTTTATAAGCGTATTGAAATTGCTATGTAAAATACTCTGCCCTGCTTGCAACCTGAAATTGTTGTCGCCATTTCTTCTGCACTGAATATATTGGCCTGCTGTTTTACATTCGTTTACCACACTTTGTCAAAAAACTGGTTATTCGTCAGTTATGCCAATCTTTTTTTGTTGATCATACCATCATACGTAACCGATCATTTATTACTCGTATTTCTACATGTGTCATCAATCATAGTGTTTCCGCAGGCCTTGAGCAATACTAGTCAACGCCTTCAAAAAGAAATTACCACATCCTGCTTCGTCAGCTCTACGTGCTTTGCATGCATTTCCTTAATTGATCAAAAGCCCACGATCAGAAAACAAAGAGCTAGTGTGCAGAAGGTCTTCAAGATAATCGTTTCTTCCCAGACACACAAAAACCCACAGCATTTGACGGTGAATATCTTCATTAAGAACAACCAATAATAAAACTCTCCCAATTATTTTTGTCTTATAAGCATCGTTGCAAAACACTCTAGCTTGAGTGTTACAGTTGCTACCGCGCCAGGACTGGGGAGCAGTAAAACTGTTGTGAATTGCTAACTAAATTTGTTTTTTATAATGAAAAATTATTGTGCTATTTGTTTTCATTATTCTGCTTTCTTGGGCTACTTTGAAAGATGCTAAAATGAATTATTCGTGTAACACAAATTGCCGACGTCTGTTCTTTAAATACGCAGAGTTATCAGTCTTTTACATTAGTTTATCTCGTATTTGCAAATCTGTGACTCTAGATTGGAATTTTGCAAATTAGCCTTTAAAGTCAAAACAACGATTTCTGTAGTTCAATTCGTAATAGCAGTTTAAATGTTTATCAATCCATAGTTCAAATTTACAAATATATTAAACGGCGAATGTTTTGTGCCATTTTCCATCAATTCAATTTATGGTGGCTATTATTTTGTACAATTTGATTTGAAAAAATACTCACCAGTGGTAGTTCGGTTCCAAATTCCGTCATTTTAATCAGTGGAAGCAGTTTTTGTTAAGCGCACTGTTATTAGCATTAAATATTTACAAGGCACATTTATTTTAAATTATAATTTCTTATTTAAGTCTCCTCATGCGTTTTTATTGTGTAAATTTTAGAGCCTTGTAAGCTTGTTCCAAAAATGAGTATCCTCAAACCTAATCAGTTCAGTGTCCATCCGTCAGTCTCACATCTGATGATGTTAGGCTATCCTCTTTAAAGAGGTCTTTTTGGGATTTAACTAAAATTTTTGAAAGATAAGTCATAGACGCAGTAAAAGTTGATAAAACCAGAAATCAACGCCTCCGGCCAAATCCGTATAACGACAATCGAGATTCCTCTGATACTTCAGTCGATATACTCAAACAATTGGTGCTATAAATACAAAACTTATTTTCAAACTTGTTCGAATTGCCCGCATCAGTTGGAGAATTTACAAAATGAATGCGAGTTTTTTTCATGGCTGGTCACGAACTACATTGAAGGAACAATGCAGATTGTTCACACGCAAAAGAGACAATAAACGTTAGTTTATGTTGATTACTTTTTTTCGATTAGACTGAACCTCGAAAGCAGTATTACCGATAATGTCATGTACAATGACCAGCCCACTTGCCCACATGACCCGGTCAACTATTCCAATGAACTTCTGCATTTCTAGATTTTAAACCCGTAGACACATATGCAGCAATTTCTGTCTTCATGGATGACTTCATGGGTACTAATTGCATCAGCTACAGTTTTGCCCATTCCTACCTATGGTTGTCAGCATTGATTTTTTAGCATAGGTTTACGACATGAATTTTTTCACCACTTCATCGTCTCCAAGGTCTTGGACACCGTAATTGGCCATGATTTTCTGTTTAAATATTGACATTTTTGATCTTGCTAATCAAAATGTCATTGATTTGTCCACCGGACACTTGCCCCCCGAATATTTGTAGAAACATGTCAAAAACCATCTTTGACGGACCCTTTGAAAGAAATATCGACAGATCTCAGATGAGAAGCGTTGCATGTCTTCAACACGAAGAAGAGACCTTTACCCTTAGCTAAACTCAAAGATGTCCAAGAAGAGTTTTCTAGACAATTGGAATAGGGCATCATCGGGCCAGAAAAATAATAATTTTTATCAGAATTAAACTTGATTTCTTAAACGGAGATTATCGCAAGCTTAATTCTGTGACCAGAGCCAAGACTTACATCATTTCAAATATAAATACATTGCTTTAAAATCTTAGTGGAAGCAATTACTTCTCAGGAAAGCCTACCAATACATTTCGGAGGCGACAAAAGTTACAGAATATTCTACTGTCATCACAATTTATTACTTTTGAAAATCATTAAAGAATCAATTGTGACAAAACGAAAATTTGAATTTCGTCCGTTGTTTACCTAGGGCATCGTATTACATATCTAGGAATATAACGTTTGTCATCAAAGGCCAATTCGATCGTGAAAATTCCACCAAAAAGATTTTTAAAGACTTACTGAAAATATTGAGAGTTCTCAATTACTACTGCAAGTTCCTTCCCAGCCTATGAAAACAATTTTATCCGTTATGTAGAGAATTGCATAATCGAAATGGGCTAAGTATAATTTCAGCGATTTTGTGTTCGTCTGATGGTGAGGAATAGCTTCGAAATGCCATCGATTTCTTAGCAAATGCTAATATGTTAATATATCAAGACTTCAAATGTCTTTTTCTACTCACAATTTATGTCATCGTTTTTACTGGCGTATTCTACAACCAGAAGAAAACTAGATTTGAGAGTTTTGGCCGAGAACACCTTGCCATCCATTACGCAGTGCACCACTTCATGAGCATCATAGTGAGCAGAAAATCTGTTGGTTTTACAGATCATTCATTATTTGTTAGCGTAGTTAGCAGTGCGACTTCAACAGTCCCGTGGTATACTGCCAGAGCAGGAAAACAAATGTCATGTATAAATGAATGGCAGTTCAACATTTTACATTTAAAAAGAAAACAGATCGTTTTTGCAGATGCAAATTTAAGGTCAGATTTCTCCATCTAAATGTCTTCGCCATCGCAGTTCTCGGTAAACTTTATAACTTTTAACACCATCCTTCCGACTATCAGAACAATGCGGCCACACTCACATTCAACCACCAATTTCTTATGCTGGACTTTGTGAAGGTTTACCAATTTTCTATTCAAGGATACGGAGACCCACAAGCCAGTTCTTTCCACCAGCCTCCAGAGAAAATTTTTGACTCCATTTACTCTATTTCTTGTCCTGGTAGTAAGATGGTCAGACTTATAAAATATCGTTTCTGGGGACATAAACTCAGGCAGAACGCTATGCGATGTATCTCAGAGTTTGCTATATGTAAAAAATATATAATCACACGGCACACTCATTATTAGTTGGAATATTTTCGAAAAATATCACGCCTAGCCATCGTTTACATCAAAATATTTCATCCTACTCAGGTTGTAGGTTCTAGTTATCTTCAAACCAAGATTGATAGATTTACCCGATGGCCTGCGGCGTTACATTTTTGTACCATTTCTAACGATGAAATCACTAATAGTTTTATCTCTGCATGGATAGCACATTTTGATTTTTCCAATAAGCTTAGTAATGATAGAAATAAATGCTTCTCATCCGATCGTTTCAAATCTAACTTAAACAATTGATTTTATATTGTGCTGTTTATACACCATACGGTTCCACCGTGTGGCTCATGCCTGTGCTTACACTTGTATATTTTGAAGTGACCAGCTACCTAGAGCTAATGATTTGTGTATCAACAATAAATAGTCACCTATTTTATATCATATTATAAGCAATCATTATACATAAAACAGCTTAATCATTTACGCAGTTAAACTATTCACAAACAAATATCATGGACCACAACGCCGAGAGCACACTAGCTCTTTTGGTCTTATCGAATTCTAATTGACAGTGATTCAATCTTCCTAGGAAACAAACATTAAAAAGACATCCGCATTTGCAATAAACTTTGCAATTTTCCCACTATGGTTCTAAAAATTATTTTTCACTGCACTATTGCGCTTCTCGCGTTATGACCGGCTTCTACGCCTACCATTTTGTGTAGCAATTATTAATGTTTAATTGGCATCATATCTTTTTTGAAATACTTAACGAGTAGGCAACAGCACAACTTCAGTACACTGCGATATATATTTGGTTAACCTATGGGTAGATAATTAACCAGATCCTTAACTGGGTTCAAGCTCTGTCCTAAATAATTAGCGAAGTCTCGCCAGGAAGAAATGATTTTCATTTACTTGTTTCAGAGTGAAAAGTTACGTACGAATAAAATTAATTCACCGACATTTTGTAAATAAATGAAAAATTAAATATGCTGGACCAATGAGAACGCGCGCTTCCGTAGACCAATTGTGGATATCAGCTGATCTTTGCAACCCCGTGACATCTATGATTGGATTTTTGCAAAGCAGTTGCGAGTCAAGACGACGAATTAATTTGATAGAGTTCAGTGGTTCATTCAATGAAAACAATGAATTTTTACCCAGGAACAGTTCAAATCTATGATATTATTTGACAGTGGCAGGTTCCGTGTCAAATTCGGTTGATTTAATATTTGTTATTTAGTACAAATCTAAAATCAAGTCTACAAATTTATATTTTAGCGGAAATTCAGTTGAGGTGTGGAAAAAGCCTGTATCAAAATTATTGAGACTTGTAGAGTCTTCTAAATTATTGTTGTCTGAAAACCCCATAGTTGCAAGGTCGTTATCAGTCTTTTATTGTATAATTGAATCTGACAAGCTTGTACTCTCATTCATATCTATTACATTCATTCCTGCTATATCTTGAGCTAATTTTCTAGTGTCCTCTAACTTAAGATTAGCTTCCATGTTGATCGTAATTAATTATTAATTTGATACTTAATGTTGGGCAATCGTAATGTGAAACCTCTTACGTAACAAAATACCCGAACAAATAACCTGGAAAGAAATAA
>JAQBSW010000525.1:0-75000 GCA_029291075.1 Eudiplozoon nipponicum
TATATATGTACTTCGTTCAGTTACGTATTGCTATTAATTATTTTATGTATTAACAGAGCATTTAAATAAAGGAGACATTAATATACCAAAATGCATTTAAAACCAAAATTTGTTTCCCTGTAAAAAAGTTTATTTTTATATTAGACACTATAATTCTCGTACCAAACTACACATATCAAATTTTGGTTATGTCTGGCATTGGTTTCAATGTAATTTGAACAGCGTAAATACTAAAATGTCAAAAAAGGTTTTATTCGGAATAAATTACATTTATCGATAAATTTAAAATTATATGATAAACACACTAAAAGCATATTTACGAATTTGGCAAGGCAGGTATACTGCAAAACCGTTTACATGATGAGATTTAAGTACGTGCAGACTAGATGGTATTTATAAAATAATTTTGGAAGAAGCATGAAAAATCAATAATTTAACTTCTATGTCGCTGTATTTCTATTCATCTAAATTTGCAATATATTTGATATTCCAAAATATAATTTGCTTCGCGTTAACATTTTGAAAATTTCAATATGTTTCTTGAAGTATGTTTTAACTTTTCTGTTTCCTTCCTGCGGAAACATAGGTAAGTAAAAATGTGTAGTTTGCAAGGTACGCCATAAAATTTATAATTTCAAATATTTAAGGAAAAATTATTGTTCCAAATTAATCTTTCTTTTGAAATAACAATAAATTTTGAAATATTAATAATAAATTTTGACTTATTAGAATCAAGACATTTTAAATATATACAAAAATGGTTTGCTTGAGGCTTCACAGATTATTTCAAAAAAATTAAAACACTGACCGGTCTTAAGGAACGTGTTTGAATTTTGCAGATATGCTACGACCAAAGTAAAACTAAGTGCGTCTTAGAATATTTTCCAGTACTTTTATTATATAACAATAATAGGCATGTAGAGTGAACGAAGTGAAAATAGTATTTTTTTAAAAGGTATGTCATTTGTTATCAGGATGCGCAACATAAAATCCGAGAGACTCAAAGGATGGAAAAGGTTTGTCATTATTCTAAAAACAGAAAATTTAATTAAAATATTTAACCAAATTATTGGTACATAAATGCGCGTATATGATAAATACACGGGTTAGAAACTGATTTCGGCTCTAGGCGAAAACTTTCATTTCATTGCAGGTCAATTGTTTTTTAAATAAAATATCTCGAATGCGTTTAGTCAGTTTAACATAAATATAGCTTCAACTTGTTGTTAGAAAATTATTCAATAGCAGATAATTTGATGAACTTTAATTAAATATACATATTTTTAAATTGCTTTGTTAATTGTTTGAGTGTGATCTTTTCATTCGGACAAAGATTTTGCATGGATAGAGTAAATATTTATAAACAGTTTATAAAGCTCTCATCTATCGAGCCGAAAAATATTCTTCTAGAATAAGCGAAATCAGTCGATAAAATTTTCGATTAAAACAACTTTCTAAATCAGTACATTCTTCTAGAATATTCCATACTTTTCTTCCAGTTCATCCTTTATAACCTAAAAATGGTAGCGCAAATATTATAAAAATTGATTTAAATCAATTATGCGATGTTGAGATAAAAAGAAACCTTACTTTAATTAACCAGGTGGCAATTATTGAAAAACTTAAGTATGCCAAAATTAACGATTTTATTCTTTGGAATTTGTTATATAAAATGGGATTGTTGCTTCTTTTAATTTGTCAACCCTCAATATTCGAGGCTTAATACCATGAAATTATACGCATAACCTATCTCAGCGTATAAGAGGCAAAATGAATTCACACAAATTTTGAATTAAATAATATTAGTGTTTTTGGGAAAATTGAGGTCCCTTTATGTCAGGAAAAGATTGTATGTTTAAAAGAGAAGTGTTATTGAAATATATTGTGCTCAGAACACACGGCAACTAATGAGTATATTTTTTATGATTAAAATGGTATTCAAAATTTTAGTATTGCCTATTTTTTAGGAGTTAAAACAAAGTGTATAAATTAATATTTAATTGCTGACATAATACCCATCAAAATCATAGATACTCATCTAATGGTAATTAGTATTACCAATAGTTTAGGTTCAAGGTTTCAAACTTTAACATTGCTTAATTCTACGTTTTCAAGTCGGGTTCGAAATACCTATTTAAATATCTCGTCCTTAAAAACCGTTAATAATTTAAAATAACCGACAAAATAGACAAAATTCTGAAGAGTTCTGCTGAATTATGGCAAGACAGATTAGCCCATTTAAAATGATTTTAAATAGAGTGCCACCGATTTCATTTTTATAATGTGTTAGTAAATAATGAAATAAGTGCCATTCGAGATAATTCACATTTTAGGCACAATTAAAGTATGTATATTTCTACAAAATATTTTTCAAGTTTTATACCCTATCAAAACACATCCAAATTCGTTAGCATTATCTGCAATTTGTGTACAAAGGTATAACTTAGCGATTTCTTACATACTAAGCCCTTGATTATAATTTCGGCTTTCAGTAACTATATATTCGGAATAACTCTATTTTGCAGTCTTGCATATATTAATATATTCGTATTATTTTGTACTGTTCCAAATCAGGTAAGAAACTAGAGATAACTTAGTTTTAAACGGTTTATTGTATTCACCTGTGCACAATCACATATCGTTAAAATATTTTAGATAATTTGCATAATTTCTTGCCTAAACACATAGTTTTTGGAATTTTGCTTTTAATTAACCGTATGCTAAGGTAGACAAAAGTGAAATATTATAGATAATGTTAATGAATTCAAACAATAGACGTATCAAGTAGTACGAAATCATCTGACAACTACTCGCTAACTTTATATAGATAAGCAATCTATATTTTTTCCGTCAGACAGGAGTACACGCATTGCAATTGAAAAAGCAATATTAGTTCAAATCTCGAATTTATCCTAGTAATATTTCTCTTTCTTCTCTTTTATAATAATGTCATTTTTTTGCTAAAGGCATACTTGTTATTACATAATTTAAATAAAAAATAATTAACAAGTTATAAAATGCATTTTTATTTATAATGTCACATTTAGTTTACTTTTAAATTGTAAATATATATTGGATATTCTAATATAGTTTAAAATCTGGCAATGAAATTATAAATTTAATAAAGTCTTACTTATTTATCATCTAAAGACAGACATATACAGAAAATCAGACATCATCAGTTATCGATTTTACGGTAGAACGACATATTGATTAGAAACAAGTGAGCAATACAAGAATTTTCGGTGTATGCTTGTGAAATTATTCCGTAGATCTAACGTTTGATTAAATTAAATAGTCCCATTCGATGTGCTACTTGATACAGCAGACACAAATTAATATTTTAACATCTACTTTATTTTTCTTCAAAGTTTAAAAACACAAATTTTCTATGACTTTTAACTAGGATAAATCATTAAATTTAAACAAGTAACAAATTAGTTCAGTTGTACCGTCCTATTATTCCACATTCTTCTACCAAATATATAGTGGTTAAAGGGCGTAATACCGGCTCCTACTGATGAGTCGCCAGTAAGCACGAAACGAATGTGCATGAGATTATACTTTCCGTTCATGCTGCCTTTGGTTTATCCTTCTGGTCACAACTGAACTAATTTGTTACTAGGTTCGCAAAACCTAATATATACTTGCATATATATTAGTTCTTCGCAACAAACAGTATTTAACTGTAATACATTGAATTGAATGATGTCATGCTTACCGCGAAATGTGATAACTGATATCGATGAAGGCCAGAGTGTATGGTTTAACTGGGGTAACAGGTGTTCGGAAATTGTTGTAATTCTCAATTTGGGTGAACTCTAGCATAAATTTATATCCATCAGGTTGGTATCATGTACCGACTGGGAAACCATAGTGTTAGTATCCGGTACTCATCGATTTAAAAAAGGTATCAGTTACTAACACAATAGCCATAGTGTTAGTATCCTTTACAGACTCAGTATATATATTATATAGTGTGAGTTAGCATTGAAGTCGCATTGTCGTTGACTTTAGATTATGTTAGCTTCACTATTACAGGTTTTCACATTCGTCTAGGAGATTGTACCGTCCTATTATTCCACATTCTTCTACCAAATATATAGTGGTTAAGGGCGTAATACCGGCTCCTACTGATGAGTCGCCAGTAAGCACGAAACGAATGTGCATGAGATTATACTTTCCGTTCATGCTGCCTTTGGTTTATCCTTCTGGTCACAACTGAACTAATTTGTTACTAGGTTCGCAAAACCTAATACATACTTACTTAAAATAACAGTTAAATTATTTTTTATTATTTAAATCAGGTTTGCGATCTTGATATAAACATCTGTCCCATTAAATACACATATCTATCAGTACAAATTAAGCACATTAGAATGTAGTACTGAAACGGGTTTCTTCCTTAATGAGAATTCACCACGTACTATCTAGACTTCCTCGGTTTGAGCCCTGATCCTGGCAAATTCTGGATAGTAAATGATGATTTACTAATAAGGACGAAACAGGTCTACTGGATGAATTGCATTCAAACCACTATGCTACTCTTAGTTTATACTGAAAAGTGCATGTACATAAAGTTTCAGGTGTTTATATCAAGATCACAAACTTCATCAAAGTAATAATTTTTGCCATCCGCGCATCCAATGTTCGTTTACTTTTATAAATGTCCATTTAAATACTACTACCCTATGTCGCGTGGTATCTGTTCTATAATAACAAATTGGGAATGGTTAGTTAGAACTTCATGTAAAAGGGATGTCATATAGGCTTCACCTAAAGGAAAGTCTAGCAAAAACACGTAATTGTATAATTGTAAATTGTGTTTAGTGTGCGGCAAGGTGGCTCAATGGCTGGACAAACCGATTCCGAAGCAGAACATTGTCTATAGAAAATTCTGGACAGTACGTGATGAGTTCCCAATAAAATAGGAAACAGTCTACAAGATGAATAGCCTTGTTTACATTATAAAATGCTTAGTTCCCACGGTCAAATGTATGTATATAATGGGGCTAGTAACATATCTATATTAAAACTTTGATTTAAATAATTTTTTTACCGCTCACGCAACCATTGTTTATTTAAAATATTATTTGATTTTATCTAAACAAATGTTTAAGTTATTTTATGGCTTGATTTTCATAAGCAAGCATATTATATACCACAATTATATTAATGAACGAGAGCAAATTTAATCTCAAATGAGATGAATAATAAGTGTGTATTAGGTGTTGTGAATTTAGTAACAAATTAGTTCAGTTGTGACCAGAGGGATAAACAAATGGCAGCATGAAAGGAAAGTATAATCTCATGCACATTCGTTTTGTGCTTACTGGCGACTCATCAGTAGGAGCCGGTATTACACCCTTTAACCACTATACATTTGGTTGGGTAATGTTGGGACAGTAGGACGGTCCAATCTCATAGACGAATGTGTAAACCTGCACTAGTGAAGGTAAGATCATATAAAGTCTCGAAAATGTGACTTCGACGCTAAATAACTCTATAAAATATATATCCCGAATCTGTAAATGATACTAACATTATGGCTATTGTGTTAATAACCGTTACCAAAATTACTGTACCGAAAAGGTACATGGTACTACCAGGATGGATAATAATGTATGCTATTTTTCACCGAAATTGAGAATATCAACTATTTCTGAACATCTGTTACTGCAGTAAATCCATACACTGTCGCCTTGATCGATATCAGTTAGCACATTTCGCGGTAAGCATGACATCATAAAATTCAATATATAACAGTTAAATACTGTTTGTTGCGGAGACCTTATGTACATGTAAGTACGTATTGGGAATTGCAAACCTAGTAATAAATTAGTTCAGTTGTGACCAGAAGGATAAACCAAAGGCAGCATGAACGGAATGTATAATCTCATGCACATTCGTTTCGTGCTTACTAGAGCCAGTATTACGCCCTTTAACACCTCTATATTTGGGTGAGGAATGTGGGATAATACGACGGTACAATATTCTACACGAATGTGTAAACCTGCAATAATGAAGATAACATCATATAAAATCTCAACAAAGGGACTTCAACGCTAACTCACTCTGTATTATATATATATATATATATATATATATATATATATATATATGCTATATATATATATATATATAGATATATATATATAAATATATCTTAGTTTATTAGTAATATTCATGTTAAAATTTTGTCTTTATTCGCAACTTTCCCATTCTAATAAATCATTGTCTTTTAAGTCGACAATCATATTTATTAAACTCGATTAAAAACCAAGAAAGTCGGAAATCTTGATTATTCGGTGCATGAAGACCTTTAACTAACTAATTCTATGTTAATTACGTTAATTCTTCTAGACAAGTCTATATCACGTATGCAGGCATACGTCTGTAAATTCTATTTAGCCAGTAAAAATAGAAAATTCATGCGCACTACCATATACGTCAGCCACAGTTATCGTCTGTCCATTTTTTGTACATGCGTGCTTAATGCCCGAATTTGATGGTCAGTCGGGTTACTTAGGCTTCCACACCTATTGCACCATTAATATCATAATATATAATTTATATATGTATTGATTAATTTTTTTAGCATGTGAAATCAAGGATTTATTATTAAAGTCAATAGTATTACACGAGCCATTTAAATGAAATATTATGAATACAAGCCATGGAAGTATTTTGATATACAATAATTTTTTTTAATTGTAAATATTTTCATATAACTTGTGACAATTTAAGGAAGAATTAATCAAATATACCGCGTGGATATCTTCAATTCAACTAAGTTATGAAATTAGTATAACCTTTGTTAAAATATGAAATCACCAGCTGAATAAATTATAAGAGTAATATAATAGTTGGGGATAAAAACGCCGCAGAAAATCCTGTATTAAAATATGTTACCTGAAATAAAGCCGCATTGTTATTAATCATAAAGGTGACGATAAATGAATTATGATTTACCATCGGAAAGTAAATTTATAATGCCATTTTCTAAATAATTTTAAACGAATTATAATAATCATTTGTCTGATTCGTTTTCAAACTCTTTTTCTGCTTTGCTTCCTACTATTAGTTAGTGCAAAGTTGCTTATGATGTTAAATTATTCGTCCAATATTGTCTCATTTATAATTTCAAATCTTAACTAAATTACCACAGATTTCTCTTTAATCTGTTACATATAATTAGAAACTATTTATTGTAATAGCCAATAAATTTACGAAATTTAAAATAAGATGTGATAATTAATTTAAAAATTTTTTTAGCACGTATGAATGTTGAAACTTTGAAACAGAAAAAAATTAATTGCATTACAAATCATACAAGATTGAAACGGTCATTTAAACAATCTCATTTTCTGTCTGAAAATTAACTCCATTTAGTATTAATAATTATAAACTTTGGTTGCAACGTAATTTGCGTGATATTTGTGTGGAGCATTACATATATTACCGATTTGATGTTTGATTTGTATACATTTTGCGCGTGGAAATAGAACATTACTTTAATATTATGTTCTCTTATTTGACTTCGACTATATATTTGTTATATTTTATAGTTTAAGAAGTTGAGATAGATTGACAGCTACTAATAGTAACTGGATCTTACAGGTTTCATCAGACTTTATCGTATCTTCGTTAATGATTATCATTTTTCGAAGTCATTTTCTTACACGCATGAATTATCATTATGAAGGAGAGTTATATTTCAACTTTTAAAACCTGCCAAAGAAGAACATTGATATCTGATCAGAACTGTGAATTTCAAAGAATTATTCACAATTTATATATTCAGTGGATAGTCTTCGGAAAATTCCGTCTCTTATTTACATCAATCCACAGAGCTATACAGGCTATCAATCAATAAATAATAAAATATTATATTGAGCAGTGAGTTGATGAGGGGATCTAAATGTAGATTCCGAAAACTTTCCATTGAAAATAGAAACTTGGATGAATCTTAAGTTACCCACAATGCAGATCTAATAATGATTAAATACATATTATCGCGAAATACTATTTCAACTTTGTCAATGCTTAGTTCGCATAAAATTAAATATAGCAACAGAACGGGTTTTGATTCTTATAAATCTTTCATTGCTTGGTGAAGTTCAAGAAGAGAATTTGACATAAATAAGTTGATCAATTTTAATAGCGAAAGTTAACGTTCTCAGACTCAAAATGCAAGAAAATCAGGCTACCTAATAAGTACAAATATTTTACAATAAATTAACTAAATTGAATAACTCGACATAAGAATAAGAAAGATAATTATTTTATCACAGTTTAAATTAAATCTCGCAGATCCAAACAAATTGACAACACATCTCTAAAACTTGGTACTATAATGATAAAATAAATTGTGATGCAAAATTTTCCAATTCTGTTATAAAAATAGTTAAAATGCACGCAGTAAAAATTAAAGCCAAATCTGTTTAATTCAGTCTTGTACTGTTCCTTGAAAAATTATTAATCTTTTTTTTTAAAAGAGCATATATAAATCATTTCTAGATTGTTCACAAAAATAGCACATTCATATAATAGTAAATGGCAAAATTAATTGGTTAATAATATTGCAGTCGACGAAATTGCTTCGCAGAAAGTTAGTGCCTAGTATTAATTATTTATAATATGGCTTGTATTTCAGCAAAATAAAGTAAAATTTACAATTGTGTAACGATGCAATAAATTGACTTACCTACAGTATACAAATTGATTATTTTATACTGTGCTCTATTTAAATATTTGTCACAAGTCTCAACTAGAAATTTATTTTACTGATATCATAATTATGTGTCAACATTCCTTTACTGAATGAAATAATTTTGCTATTCGCTATAGAATTAAAGAATCTCATTATTAGATTTTTAGAGGAAGGTTGGGAAATATTGATGATATCATACAACATAAAATGGGAAGAAAATTTTTGCTTTGAATTTCGCGGGGTGCCAGCTTCATATGTTGCAAGTCAGCGATTTGCGTTCGCGCGTTGTCACCTTGCACTATCAGTTTCGCAAATATCCGATTAAACCCCATTTCCAATTACACACCTGTCGTGTTTTCGATCAGTGTGGATGGGTATTTGTCATTTTCTTCCGAAGTCTTCAACATCGTTCGTAATAACTGATGGAAATTAGGTGCGATCTAATCTTCGTTGAATGGCGACGTTTCGGTTCAGTTTGTCCCAAACCTACCTCAGGCCTGTAGTCACACTTTCATAGTAAGATTCTTACGATATCAGATTTAAGCAAAAGTCTGTTATTGTGAGAATCTTACTGCGAAAGTTTGACCAGACGTCTGATGATGGTTTGGAAAAAACTGAACTGAAACGTCGCAATTCAATGAAGATTAGATCGCACTTCATGTCCGGCGGTTATTTTGATCGATGCTGAAGCCTTCGGGAAAAAGCGACGAATACGCACGCAGCCTGATTAAAGACAAAACAGATGCGTACTGGGAAGAAAATTTAATTGCCGTTTTAAGGAAAAGACACATTAATCTTGTTATTTAGGCAGAGATTAATCTGTTTGATAATTTTAAGCCTCCGTGTTTTAAAAGTACCAATCAAATATGTCTAGTCTTGACAGGAAATATTTTTTAATTCAAATAACAACAAAATAATTAATCTTTGTGTATATTACTTCTTATGGAGTATTGACATATCTACATTTTGTGCGAAATAACGGGATGCCCGATATAGTTGTCATTTTAAAATAATTTGGAATTTTTTACCTTCAACTAGATGGAACGGGTGAATTTTTCAGCATTAAACCATATTAGTGATTGAAAATATGTGCAATTTTCGCTGACTAAAATGAGACTTCGACGTTATTTTCACTGTTTATTATATGCTCTTAAATGTGAAAGTTATCACGAAGCACCTTCTCCATTAATAATGGTAAAATATAAATTGATCTTTGTCGGCTCACTGGAATGTTAGCTATTAAGCTCGAAAGTCGTGCCATCGACGTACGTTCTTGCATGCTTCGGTTTCCTCTATTGCTTACAAATAAACTGAAATTTTTTTATTAACAGGCCAATACTAATAATCTGTTGCTTAAAAATATGTTTGATTTATCTCGATGATTTTAATTAAGGCCACCTATGTTTGAATTTGATTAAGTGAATAACTGAGCACTCATGAAGAAATAATAAATCATTCGTGCTTGAATTACTTACACACCAGTTATAGGCAGTTGCGCAATGTAAGAAAATTTACTCAATTCTTATAATTCACCTGAGTTTTCCTCTTGTCTAGACTAAAAAGCGGCAATATTCATAATTGTAAATTTTGCCTTTTCTAAACAGTTTTTAGCTTTATTAAAATCTTTAACTTTAGGTCTAACAAATTTTCTTTCATTGATTAAAGAATTTTCACGTGCTAAAATTTCAATAATCTCATAAATATGCTAATATTAATTTAAGAATGCAAATAAATTTTGTTGTTTTTAACAAAGTTGTTAATATTCTCAACAATTAATCTCTTTATTTTCTCGTACAATATAGTTTGTCTCTACATTTTTCATTTAAAATATTTGTAGTTTTAAGATTAAATAAATGCATACAAAATAACAGTATTTGGCAAGTAAACCATATACTTAGAAATTAATATTAATGGCTTAATTGTGTTCAACATTTCATTTCAGGCCCACATGTAAAATAGAAAATACAGTACAAAAAGTTTTACCAAACAATTGTACAACACATTTTATATTCTTACAACATCCTTCAATGAAATTGAGTCGTCGTTATTGCGTTTGTCTGCAGGTACATAATTTGACTACATATCATCGTCAAAAGCATATTTGCCATATTAAAATGAGCATGTAAGTCTAACGTTAATAGGTTCCGTTAAGTTATTTCTGCAGAACTAATAACATATTGAACTAAAATTAACATAGAACACGCCATTGGTGCCAAAGAGGCAAGTTAAAAAGCGAATCTTGAGAAAGGTGTGATTGAATAATCATATGTGAATATTTCATTTAATTGAATTACTGAAATGAAATTCAACTCAAATGCACCATTCCTATATGTCGTTACGTTCCATGTGAACAACAGGTCTCGAAATATAGGTTTGAATTCTTGATCACGAAAAAGAAAACAGCTGTTTATGCTAACGGTACTTACAAAATTTACGAAGATAGAAATTTCCTGAAAACAACGTTTATATTAAAGTTTCAGCCTACTTCAAAATACGACCGTTCATTAACTGAATGCTGCAAAAATAAATTTTACTTAATGGACTCAATAACGTGGAATAATCCAGCTAAATGTGGTACGCAAGACCCTTTTTGTCGCGGTTTCAATGAAAAGCAGTATGTTAGTAATAATGCTCTTAGCTATTAATTGTACGGTAACAAATATATTTCAGGCACAATCGTCAATGCTATACGAATACGAACTTGACAAGTTTGAATATCTGGCGTTTTAAAACCGAATTTCAATGTTATCCTAAATATTGCTTGTTCGATGTAGCATTTACTCCTTCTGTTTTTTTTGTAATTATAAATTCATAAAAAGGAATTGGCGATTGGGTAATGCTGCCGCATTTCGAGATGATACCACAATTGATGGTTTCGAGACAATTGACAGCACGCTTAGGTCGGTAAAATTTTGATCCCTTTACGTTTTAAGGTACACAATTACACAATAATTGGTTGCGCGGATGGTGGTAAAAATTGTTTAAATCAAGTTTGCGAGCTTGAAGTAAACACCAATCCCATTGTATTTAACCAGTCGTCGAACAACATAACAAAACTACCGCCAGTCGCAACGCACAGGTTGTTTTTTAAATGATTGATTGATGTTCACTGGTCCCGTGACTATGAAGCCGTCCATGCACTGCTTGTCCGAAAATGATTTTGAATTAGGATTTGCCGATTTTTTCGAATATATGGGAGCCTATTTCTAATTCAATCTTCATGCTTGACGCCAAACTAATAAAAAAACAACTTGTGGCAAGTGTGCGGTTTAGTTAATCTGTATGCGTTAATATATATATTTTTCTTTTATTATATATCGACTTGACAAATAAGAACGAATCCTGGCATTTTATTTTCTTCAAAATAGCATCAGCTGGTAACCATTTCTGTGTTTAATGACATAATTGGGGATGGTTATTTAAAAATTGAGACGGAACATTATAACTAACCGAATTCATCTGCAGATGGAACTGTTCAAAACTGGTACCTATCTCAAAATTGAATATTATGCGCATTTTTGGTGGCACAGGAGAGGATTTGTGAAATTCTAAAGCAAATTATTCCATGTTCAAATTTAGCCAGTGGAAGAACGACCAGCTCTTTTATTTGATGTATATCGTTTGCGACCAAGTGTAATGCTTAGTTAAATTCGAAATCATATATGGTAAATATTTATATTATAAGATAGAATCGTATTATATCGGCAGAAACAAAAATTTATTCAAAGTGATTTATCAAATAATTGCTTGTCAATTTGGACACTGTTTGAGAATGAAGGAGAAGCACATTGTAAACCAAACAAATTAGCGCACAGAATGCATATTTAAGGCGAATTCTCATTTATACTTTTTTTTAAAATTAACAACGCAAAAAATTTCGCTACAAATATTAAATAAACATTCATATATATATATATATATATATATATATATATATATATATATATATATATATATATATATATATATATATATATATATATATATAACTTCTAATAATTTAGAAAGTACAATTTGAATAATTCGGCCTTTACAAAAATTGATTCTTTGTTATATTTGTTATCAGTTATTTCCTGACCTTAACGGCGTTGTAATATCTAATATATTTATACATATATTGCTCAAAATGTTTATTTAGTTTAAATAGTACAAGCTTACCTTCTTCATCCATTCACATAGATTGTCTTGCGGCATAATAAAACAATGAAAATCACTGATGTTATGCGTTTAAACTTATTGTTACAACGTTTTAATGAGAAGTCGTGCATGAAACACGATAAAATTGGTTTAAAGTTGTCACTTTTTTAAATTAAAAATATAATTGCAAAATAATACAATATGCTTACATAGCATCAGCCTCTACTAATTATGCTATGTAAATCGCTTAATCTAGCGTTTTGTTCCTAATTCACTGATGTTCATAAGTAATCCAGTGCATAATATATTTTTCCCTACGCCAAAAATGCATATAAAAACGACTGTTTATCACATATGCTAATTATGTAGGTTCAACTGAAGCTAATTATATTTTACATTTTAACAGATGTAAATCTCAATCAATAATTATACAATGTCCAACTGTCTTAATACATTAATTTATAATGGAATAAAAACATAAACTATATATTCTTTTTGAAATGCGGGCTTTAATAAAATTCATTGTACCCTTCCTGTGTGCAAAAACAAAAAGAAATTTTATCAGATATAAGAAAATTTTCTTTATATATAAATTGGAAAGCAAAACAAGATAGAAATATGTAAGCAGAAGAATCACGTACAAGCATTAAGCTTGAACTGGATGTAACGCACGCAATTTGATTGGTTTCTATTTTTCACACTCTCTTTGTTCACATATTTCTATCTTGTTTTGCTTTCCAGTTTATATATAAAGATATGTTCATGAGTAGATATTTGAGAAGACCATGAGAAAGAAAATTTTCTTATATCTGATAAAATTTCTTTTTGGTTTTGCACACAGGAAGCGTACAATGAATAAACTATATACTGTGAAGCGGATTTCTTACAGGAATTTTATTTGGTCTCCAAATTTCGATCAAGTATATAACATTTGAAGGATATGGAAATGAAACTGAATCGATTATTTTGCACTTTTTACTAAAATGATGCTTGAAGTTTTAATTTTCAAATTATTTTATTATTATCGAAATTTACGAAAATCTTTAATTTTTCACAGCTGGAGCATAAAGATGTATCAATTTTAAACAGCTTTCTGCTTGGTTTTACTGCTTTCTTCATAAAGTTTCTTTGTAATTTATTATCGCTTATGCTACGTATTCTGCGGAATCTCTCGGAATAACTTTTTCAACAATTCACCCATTATTTAATCGCTTTACTTTATAAACTAGGCATATATATACTTGTTCGCAGAAGCGTTTTATTATTTAGTCTAAGTTTTCTGGAAAGTCTTATTATCTAACTGAACACATTTTAATATTTCTTTCTAATTAAAAATGTTGAGTTTAAAAAACAAATTTTTAACCATATTTGCTACCTTAATTTAAGCTTTTTTTATAATAAGTCAATAAAGATAATTCTTTAAAAAATTGACCAATTAAAAGAACCTTATGGTAATTATTTTATCCTTATGGTGAAATTTACAATAACGACCACTTTTTGCTTCAGCGGTACATATGTATTTTAATTATCTAAATTTATAATGCTTTCGTTAAATCTATTATTGATGTATGCATGCATCATCCTGTTTGAATTTGTTTTCCGGTAACTGTAGCTGAGTTCACGGTCATAAGCGGAAATCCTATCGTGTTTCCGTTATAATTCAGTTAGAATGTGCATGTGTTTGTTTGTTTATGTTTGCATTTATAATTATGAATTTGCTGTGCGTATGTCGCGATTTGCCCAAGGGCGTTGTGTGTCAAATATCACTAGGTTCACTTTACATTAGCAGGTAGATTTTTACTTCATTTGCATTACTATGAATAATGCATTTTTATAAAAACTGGTGTCAATTAAATATTTTATGCCGAGAAAATTCAAACGTTATATTATCGTAGCAGATAAAGTAATGCGTTTGTTGGAGTGAAGCATCATATCTACATACGACATACAACTGGTTAATTCAGTTATACGAAGCATTTAACGACTCAATTGGTTTGAAACAGAACAATAATAGAACTTAATTTTAGGAAGTTGATAATCAACAGCTACACCGAAACGAGATTGAAGATTTTTATACTTTTCAGAATTTTCGTCATAGCATCTTATAATATATATTGTATCACCTATTCATATAAAAATTCATGTAGTCGATACAAATAACATGAAAGCATAAACGAAATTTAAATCGAAGCAGCTCGTCTTCTGTTGATAAATCAAACAAATAATAATAATAACAATAATTAATAATAATAATAATAATAATAGCCAATAATAATAATAATAATCATTATTTTTTTAGTAGTATATGATAATATATTATAATTTTGTATTAACACAATACCACCAATATTCTTAATATTAGTTAAAGAAGGTGAAGCGAAAGAATATGAATATGATTTAGAATACAACTACCACTACTACTACCAATCATATTATAATGATATAATAATAATGATAGTACTAAAAAAAAACATTACTATTAATAATATTTTTACAAATAATAATTCTAATAATAATATAAACAAAGACAATAATTATACTATTATTATTAATATTTATATTTAGTAGTTATTATCTTACTTTTATTATTATAATATAATTATAATAACATTTCCTTTAATATTTCAAATGAGGCCATTCAGACTGACAAATGAAAAAGGCTACATACAGAAAAGTAAGATTATAATTACATATAATAATAATAATAATAATAATAATAATAATAATAATAATAATAATATTAACAAAATCAAGCAAATCTACTATTTACAAATATATATATATAACATATATATATATATATATATATATATATATATATATATATATATATATATGTAAGATATATATATATAAGTTATTACAAAAATTTTATTATTATTATTGTTATTATTATATAATTATAAAAAAAAAATTTTAATTTTAAATAGAGGCCAATGAAAATGACATTTAAAAAGAAACATACAGAAAATTAAGATTTAGTAATGGACTTGTTACGATGTCAGTAATTATAATTTCTTAATAATGACTTGGAATTGATATAGAACGTATCAAAACAATATTATCAGCCACTTGTTGGCGTTGTGATTTGTGGTTAATTAAAGTTATCTTTGACCAGGATACAAATCAATGGAATATGATTTGTTGAAAAATATCTAGATGACGTTTGAATTTGTAGAACTTATCGCACCATTTAAAGACAGCAAGGGATCGCCAGTTCGGACAAATTATTAAGTCAGGTAGGTCGCATTGGCCTTAGATCGTAAAAATGCGATTATGAAAACGATGAATTGAACGAACAGCGGTGCATTCTGATGGAAAACTTTTGGAGGAACTGATAAATAAAGAAATTATATCCATTTACCTATTATTCTACATTGTAATGTTTTATATGTATTTTGTTTGTCATTTCATATTATATTCTCGCTTTCATTCCTAATACAAAATGTTTAGCAATTAAATAATTTCTAATAACCAGATATGACATTAAACATCAAATTGAAGTAATCCAAAGGAAAATTGCCAGTAATGATCTCATGCTGATTTTTAATAATGTGCACGCTAATTTTTTAAGTTGCATTATGATTAATCGTTGTAGTAAACAAACGATAAAATCATCCAATTGTGTGCTATTATCATGACTAGGCTAAACTTAGATTATTTTATCCACTAAAGGACTGTTCATATCTCTAGATTGGAAATATACAAAAAGTTTGAACTGAACATGACGCCTTATAAGTTAATATATAATATTTATATATCCGGTTTCACAACAGTTTTATAAGGTAAGGCGTAACTGATAACATGTTTTAAATGGGGATCATGAATGATATTTCTAAAGTCTCACAAGACAACTATTCAATATCATTGAATAGCAATGCATTTTGTCTGCAGTCACCTCTCATCAATGGCAGCCGAAACTACACGTCAACCACACATTATATTTGATCAGATTCGAAGGATAAATGGGACAGTTCAATCTCGTATTTGCAATTTTGTTAAATTATTAATAATTTCCAATTCAAATAAAGCAATTCTCAGCACTAAAATGAAAAAATATTTTGACTGTAGGTATGACATATTATACATTCCTTTAATTTGAAAATTACAGGATTGCACACTAGTCTTCGTTTTGGCCAAAAAAAGGGATATATTCGGCTGCAACTTTGAACAATCGAAAGTACACCACAAATTTTATGAACAAACTAATAAACGCTTATTATATTTGTTTCTTTCTAAGGCTGGTGATGAAATGTCTATTGATGTAGGTTATCAACAAATGTAATCGGAATATTTCTGCTAAACAAAGCAGCTCGAAACAATTCCGTGTGAGTCAAAACAAATATTAAGTAATTTTGAGCACTATATTTAATTATTACAGTGATAAATATTATATTTTAATTCTGTAATTTATACCAACTATATAATACTGAAGAAAATGGAATAATTTAATGAAATGAAACACCAGCAAATTAGGTATGCCATTTGATTTGTTTTGCATATCCATTGCTTGTAATTTTGACTTCAATTATGATAAAGTTATAAATTGAATTTTCAATTTACAAGGAAGGATAAAAGCTAACACCTACTATATATATATATATATATATATATATATATGTATATATATATGTATATATATATATATATTTATTTATTTATTTATAACGTTTTTATACCATTTTCACAATGTACATATGTCGAAAAATAATTACACGTAAAATCTGTATACCTATCAATTTGTTTAAAGGAATGCGATAAGAAACAAATTTACTTGAAAAAATGGTAGAAAAAACATGAATGAAGCGTAGTGCTGAAAGGTTTTTAAATACCAAACTTTAATGGTGGTATTTTAAGGTCGAATAGATTCAAAATCAATGTCATTCTGAACAAATAATCGACTAAATTAGATGATAATAAATTAAATATAAAAAGCGAAGGTTTCCTTTGAGCAAAGGTTTTCAATAAATTTAGAATTGGAGTAAATATTTTCATAAATAATCAATCGTAAAAAGCTTCGGTACTTACTATTCATTAGATAATCTAACTACAGTTTTAATGACGGAAAATTTGTATGCTGAAACAAATTTAATCTACTATATCCGTCACTGTATATTCACTCACTGTCACTTTAAAAGCAATAAAATTATTTTAAATTTATATATTTGATAAAATATAGTTTTTCCCGCGTTTCCATTTTAAAACTGTCGGCCTGAATGAACATATTTGGTCAATATTTCGATGCTAAATTAAACCGGGCAAACATTATTGATAAGCTGTTCTTCAATAAAATGTAACTAAATGTCAAAATTGTTATAGTCCCCGAAATTTTATAAAACGTACATTCAGTTTGACCAAATTATTTAGTGCTAAGATGAATTCAAGTGGGGACAGACATTTCTACAAATTATGGCATAAGAATTTGAAGTTTATACGTACTAACTTAAGGTCATCTGAAGGATAAAGAAAAACATATTATTACTCCGTTCAATTTTTAAAATGGTACAACAAGCAAATTGTAGTAAATTAGGGTTTTGTGTACATGAGTAAAATCGTTGCACAAAAACAACATTTCTAAATGTTTTCTTAACGACAGCTTGGTCAACAACACTTATTTTATTTATGGATATAACGTGGTAAAGCCAATTCAATATCTTTAAAATACCGTTCCCTTGTGTAAAAAGGCAAACATTTTCATTTTTATGTTCTTTATGAGATAAAAATTTTACTGCCAAAAACAACTTCCATATCTTTGCCAGTTTGCTAGTACATTGCAGAAAAACTGTGTAGTAAAATTAAAGAAAAATTATTTGGAAATTAATTTGGATAATATTATAATAAATTAAGTTTAAATTTGAAAATAATTATTGAATTACAGTTAAAAATCAATATTAAATAAATATCTCACTATATATATATATATATATATATATATATATATATATATATATATATATATATATTATTTCATGTTCAAGAATGGATGTTGTTTCTTTTTTCATGTTTGGAAATTTTGTATCGCATACACACAACTTATTACTTATTGTGGTGTTACCGCAAATAAAATTTAAGGAGGAAAAATATAAATTTGTTTAGAATTACCAATTTAATGCAATAAAACGCTTCAGTGACACAGTTGTTGACTTATATGGTGCTGCAACAGCCATTGATAGTCCGTCATTTGGTCCTAACATTTCCGACTGAGCACGTAACCTTCTTGACCATGTAGCTCAATATCATTTTAAGATGTTTTTATAAATAAAATGAAAAGTTCAATATGTAACCTTTTAATTTTATCATAATGTAATTTAATTACACATCTTCATTTAACAGAGTTTCTGCATTAGAATGTCAGATCAGGATAGTTACTGCGAGCATCGGAATGAAATTCATACCAGGTGCAATGGATAAATTATTAACTGAGAAATTATTCTGTAGTGCAGGAATTTAGTTGGCTGTGGTTTGATTTATATAACTCTAGTATTGCAAATTTGGTTCAATCTATGGCTCTAGTATATGTGACTACATTTAATGTATGCCTTTTAAACTAATGTTTGTAGACAAATTACATGGGCTTGTTTTTGTAAATTTTTACTTCTTGCATCTAAATACTCAATCAAAAGAGCTGAATTGTTACCTTTATATTGTCATCATTTTAACGTTAATTTAACATTTAAACGTGTGTCGAAAAAGCTTTTGTTCTTCTAATGATCATTAGTGGAAATCTTATAATAAATGTCACCACGAATAAGTAAATCAATATTCGAATCTTATTTTAAAAATCGCCCTTATTAAAATTAGTGTAATTAAATGGTTATTAATGTTTATTGCAATTTTCATATACTGCTGCAATTGTTTGGTGCAAATACAGCGTGCATTTAGTTGTAGAAACGTTACTGTATATGGCTGCCAATTCTTAATGAACCATTAATTTTTATGTTTATCCATTTCATTCACTACATGAATAGTTATTGAGTTCAGGCAATTTTTAGCGGCCAATTAATATATTCTGCTACCGCCAGTCTGAAATTGTTTCATTTTTAATTTGATGTTAATCTATAAATTGAATGAGGAAATCCAGTCTTGTTGAGTCATAGCCATTATACTTCTACTGCCGACAAGAAATTGAATACCTTTTTTAAGATGAAATAGTTCTTTATGAATATTTTATTGTGTAAAATTTTTTGTAAACGTGATTTAAAGGTAGATTTTGAGTCTAAGTTATGCCTTAGAAATATTTGTTTGCTCACCTGCTCAAGTATATTTTTGAAATTAAAGAATTATTTATGACTGATTTAAATTGAATATATTGTAAGTTATAAAGTACTTGTTGAAATTTGTGGGAAAACTGCAGTTATTTGTTCACATTCTGTGCACAAATTATTCGCTTAATATTTAATTTAGGAACGCGGTTTAAATGACCATATTTACTGTAATAACTTTAATTTTAACTAATTACCTTTTGTTGAATTAGAATTATTTTAGTTCTAAAGAGGCTATTTAATTTTTATCACTGTTTTAACTCCGGAAAAGAGTAACCGTATTGCAATAAAAAGCGACGACTAAATAAATATTATAAGAAGCCGCGTTGTATTTATTTACGTATATATATATATATATATATATATATATATATATATAAATATATATATATATGTATATTCAGTCAGTATTATCTTTAAGGCGGAACATCCAATGAATTATCCAGCCAAACTGATGTCAGTTAAATGTCTGCAAGATTTAGTTTTAAATAATAATTTTAAGTTTTCGTTGATAACGCAAATAAATAACCTTTTTGTGACATTAATAATTTATTAAAAATATCAAATTACTACGCGTCTAAGCCACATATAATATATCGAAATTTAAATTTGATTTTACTCCCGCTTGTCGTAAAAGGCGACGCAATTTGGATGAAATCAAACATTTAATCGTACGAAAAGAGTGCCTTGATATTGAAGTTTAGAAACTTAAAAACGACAAATTGGAATTATTAATAAATTTAGAATGATATTTCAGCTGTCAATACCAATTTTTTTCCTTAACAATTTGAACACGCTGCTAACTGGGAGATGGATTTAAAATTAAATTGGGATGCCAAGATATGATTTCATATATATGTTGTCGGCATGAACCACATACTATTTTCTAAGTAGATTCATCCTCTTAAGACGTGTTGTAATAATTATCAGAATTTTCGTGGCCAAAACTCGAAAGTGCAGAATTTCCTGCAATAACGCCTACATTTGTGCGCTTACATTTTTCACAAGCAGGCTTCCATTTATAATTCACATATTTCAATTGACACATTGATAGTAATTTACTTTTTATGTAGCTTTTAAATGTATGCGGTTTATTAACCTGCAATTTTAATGTGACAAGGTGATAAATTATTCAAATATGTGAACATATTAATGAAAATATAAAGAGGAGTTGACATTTTATTTATTTATATCCTGCTATTCTAATTAGATAAATTGGTAAATTTTTTGTTGTCCGATTAAGTGGAAAAGCTGTTAATTATTCTGAATTTGACGTTACTAATCAAGCACATAAATCTCATTTGAAATATTAAAATTTTATGATTGTTTCAAAATTTTACTAAAAATATGTAATGATCGAAGGTATTTCAGCCAAGTTGAATTGTTATTCTTTTGCTGTCGAACATTGCCCTAGGTAAAGTAATCATGTTCCAACTATAATCATCAGCGGTTATAAATTCGGAATACAACTAAAGGCGCCAAAATTTGCGACACAAAATAATGTTCAAGATTTGCCTAATACGACCAAAGTTCTAAGGCTTTAATAGACTTCATAATATAAATTATTTTTTATAATGTAGAAAAAAATCTGGTTAAGATATAAATTATGCTACTTAAAATTATATCCCGTTCATTTTGACTTGCTTTTTCTATTCACATTATTGATTGATTACCCAACATTTGAGTAACCTTTTCTTTTATGAAACGCACACGTTCTTTTCATATTAGAATTTTGGTAGCACAAAAAGTCGCTAGCTTAGAAATTCTTTTTTTTTAACTGTAGATTATCATAAGTAAAAAAGGTTTTATATTGTGAAAATTATATTCGGGCATCAATGAATTTGATAAAAACGGGAAAATCTATACTTCGCCTTCAACAATATTCATCATATTTTAAATTCGATTCCTGACAGCTGCAAGTTCTACGTCTAAGTAGTACAGGGCATTATTCATGAAATGCATTAAAATCGATAGAATCGATATTGTTAAGTACACAATCCATCTCAGACAAGATAAATTTATATCTCTTCTTGTGTATTATTATTAATTAAATAAAATATGTAATAGTATTAATAAATATTTTTTATTACGAAATGACAATCAGGATTACCAAATGTAATTTTTTCTATCTCTCTCTCATATATATATATATATATATATATATATATATATATATATATATATAATACACGTTTATATCATAAAACGACAGTTTTGGTTCAAATGAAACCATTAAAACGAAATTTTTATTCGTTTTATTAGTGGTTTTTGTATAAAAAGAACATGCATATAATTACGAAATGGCGTTTCTTGCAATTTATATTTAAAACATATATAAATGCATATACTGTTAGTATTAAATCAACAGCTCATAAAATAATCGACTATATAAAACATTCAAAAGAATAATTTCTTCCTTATAGGGAAATTCCTCACTATATATATTTATATATATATATATGTATATATAATTTTTCTGTGAAAATGAAAATAAACTTAACAATTTACAACATATTTCTTTCTTATATTCAAATGATGATTTATAATATACTTAGCAATAATATTTCGATTATTTTAATCTGAATAAGTTTAAGTGAACCTGACTGCTTTTTGGATATATATGTACTTATTTAAAGAAATATTAAGAGTGTATGGATTTACTGGAGTAACAGGTGTTCAGAAATTGTAGTAATTCTCAATTTCGGTGAACTATAGCATAAATTGGTATCCATCATGTTGGTATCATGTACCGACTCGGAAACCATAGTGTTAGTACCATGTAGCTGCTACAATTGTGTTAGTATCCTTACAGACTCGATGTATATATATATATATATATATATATATATATATATATATATATATATATATATATATATATATATATATATTATATAGTGTGAGTTAGCGTTGAAGTCGCATTGTCGTTGACTTTAGATGATGTTAGCTCAACTATTGCAGGTTTACACATTCGTCTAGGAGTTTGTACCGTCCTATTATCCAACAATCTTCACCAAAATATATAGTGGTTAAAGGGCGTAATACCGGCTCCTACTGATGAGTCGCCAGTAAGCACGTAAAGAATGTGCATGAGATTATACTTTCCGTTCATGCTGCCTTTGGTTTATCCTTCTGGTCACAACTGAACTAATTTGTTACTAGGTTCGCAACACCTAATACATACTTGCATATATATTAGCTCGCCGCAACAAACAATATTTAACTGTTGAATATTTAGTTTGTTTTTTATTAATTTCTTTGCAATCTATAAGTGTATATTAGTGTGTTCCGGTGTGCGTGTCGGGGTCATTCTCAGTGTAGACACCAATTCTGTTTACGTTGTGGTAATTCCCGCATCGAAAAATTGAGATTTGTCCAATTGTCGGATTTATTTGCCATTTTGTATACAATTGGTCGAGTCGTTCATAATTTTAATCCATTTCGAGAACTAATCATAATAATTGTTTTTGTTGTGTGTTTCATGCCCGGTTGAAAAGTTTTAATACAGGTGTAATTTTTGGTCGTGCCTGTCTTGATAATAGAATAATGCGTTTTACTTTCCAAAGTCAACTTCCGTACTACGTTAATATAAAATTTAATCCTTTAGGCCGGGCCCTATTCTTTGAAAATTAGGCTTTCGTTTGTATCAAGTAATTATTCTGAAATTGATTCGTGAGGAACTAGAAATTTATTGAATTTCTCGGCTGACCAAAGTAAAATATATGCTCCGAAATGTATGATATTTCTGACGATGCTGCGGTAAATTAAGTTGAATTATTACATCAAATTTATATGCAAACGCTACTACAGGGAAAGTTGTGCACTATGTAAGATTTGGAGAATATTGCCAATTGATTTTAGACATTCAATCTCAGTCTCTGAGCTGAAGTTATTCAATTCTTCAGTGGGGAAATTTGTCTTAGTGAGTTGATTTTATAAAGACTATTGTTACTATTTTCAAACTGTCGATCAAATTTAAATTATCATTTTCTACCATATAATATGAAATTTAAAGTTCGAGTACTAAAATCAAAATAGAAATTTAAATTTTGGCTTAGTATTCCTTATATATATTAATGATTGCAGACAAACACATGATCGAATATGTATTGGTCTGTCTAAAATGGTGACGCTAACCAAAAAAAAGTCATTGTATGGCAATTATTTATGTACCTGCAAAGAATAACAATTATGCTCTGGATTGACAATTATGCGGACTCAATTACCTGATATTTCAATAATACAGTTATAGATCTGCCAATTTATGACTGGGCTAACAAAAAGCTTTATATTTGTGAAACGGTTTCATGATTTTGTATAGATATGATTGATGTTCACTGCATTACTTCGCCAAAATGGAAATATTCCTTTTTTTGAATTCCTTACTACCTGATTTATCTTTAATTCAACGGTTTTATTTTATCACATTATTTTAAAATCAGAACGAAATATATATTAGACATTCTCATTTCTTTGCCGTTTTTCACTGCTTTTTACGATTGTGAAACCTGCCATCATCCTACAGTATCTAATATGTTAACCAGATTTAGTCTGAATAATATGGTGGTGATTTAAAAAATCGTATTTGCTGTACTTCATTTAAAAAATTATCTTTTGCATACATGCAGTGTTACATAAATATATTAGTGCAATACTGTTTTATAAAGGAGGATATCTACTTTCGTTTCTAATGCTTCATCACCTCTATTTATCCAAAATTCATTGTTTTTCATTTCGTAAACCTATGAGAACTTTCAATCTAAATGAGTCGTAGTCACCCATTTTTCTGCGTATTATTTGACGCTCCCTTTACGAAAAAGAAGTCTACATTCAACAACCTGGTTTTGATGGGTTATATTGGGTTTGCATCATCACTGAAACGTTGAGTTAATGAATGGAGATATTTCAAATCATTAGTGAACCTTATTGTGGGTTGAATCCGGTTGTTCAAAATGTTTTTACAGTAATTGTTTCATAAATTTAAAAAAAATTTCGTTACGCTTTACTGCATCTATTTACCTTTGACTCACTATTTAAAATTTATTAGCTCAGTTTGGAAGTCTGATATAATAAAACGTATTCGTCCACTTTCTGTAGTCTTCGTTCCGACTCCAAATTATCTGCAGCTCAAAAATTTTGACATGCTACTAAGAATTAACTTTAATATTGACTTGTTGACTTAATAACGCTTATTTATTTCAATTACTTTTGTCCAACTTTAATTTTGGATAAATCTCGTTGGTTTTCAATGTTATTCACTGAGAAGCTTACTCTTCGCAGTTACGCTTCCAACCTCAATGTACTATTTATACGCCGTTTTGAATTGAGTATCTTTATTCGAATATGATATATAAATGAACCATTTTCACCCTATTTTCTTAGAATTATTTTGGTCTCCCGAATAAACAAAGTTAACTTTTCACACAAATAATTCAGAATAAGAATATTTATTGACGTTTCGCGCAAATAAAGGGAAATTATTTTGTTTTACTATCGTCCACGTTTTCGGGTTAACTTTGGCTGGCTTTTATCGTTCTGCAGCTATTTATTTCGCTAAAATATTTTAAACAAGACCTGTCTCACACACTTAAATACCTTGATTTACTTTCAGTTCGAAGTTTTTTATTTAGTTGCCTCATTCGCATATGTGATCGAAATAAATCTTAGTAATTATTTTAACTTGGGTTTATTTTGTACTTCGTATAATGCAATCCTCAATTTTCTTTATTTTGCCTCTGTAATTTGACGCATTTCTTTCTAGATTCGACGCTTTTTCAGAGGCTTACATTATTGGTTGCTTCCGCATATCCTGTTATAACCTTAATTTTAATTTTCTTGTTGATTTGTGAATTTGAGACCAAATGGCATTTGTTGCCAAATTATGTTGCTGCAAAATTTCCTGATTAAAATTGACATTTTATATTTTCACAACGAATGCAGGTTTTCTTACAATGCAGTCGGCTTTACAGGTTGCTTAGTAGGTTAAATTGTATGTAAATTTGTCCGTTTTACACAAATTTGGTATTAAGATGTCCGTGTTAATGTGTTAGTGAATAACGAAATAAAATATATTAAAGTAAAAATTGTGTATTTTAATTAATATAATCGGATTTATAATCTTAGGATTTACCTATTCATCCTATGCTTGTACATGGTTCTACTGAGTGTAAATGTCAGTCCATATAATACAAGCGCTAAATTACTTAAGCACAACATGTCCTGAAGCAGATAAAACTATGCTTTATAATTTTTTTTAATGATTTCTTGCTTATGGCGTAATAAGCCTGTAAAGTCTCACTGAATTTGAATAATCTAAACGAATCAGCGTTTAAATTATGCAGCCTAACGGTGGAGTAATCATACTGCTCTGTTTCAAATTGCCACACGTTAGTGTACTAAAAGAGAACGACTTGAAAAATTGGCGAAAATTTCTCAAATGCTGGCCTTCAAAAGACATGAAGTGGCGAAATTTTAGAGGCAACACTTTTAGCAAATTCAAGAACACTTTAGAATTTACACAGCTGGAAAACGCGAAAACACTTCCGCCAATACGGAAAAAAATTGTTTATACAGCCTAGTATACATTGTACAGTGTATTGTCTGTGTAAGTGTGTGTGTGCACAGAATCTTTCTGCTTGTTCCTATCTTATCGCTTGATTTTTAGAGAATCGAGATCTGATATCGCCATCGTTAAATTATAGTGCTCCATTGGATCTGACATTTTATTAAATATAATGTCGATGTAAAATTTATTAATGTAAAATTCTCTGTTTTGCTTTTGTTTTTAATCTAAATAAACAGAAGATATATTTATTGAAATCATCTATATGACCAATATATATATATATATATATATATATATATATATATATATATATATATATATATATATATAATGTATATATATATTTACATTCTTTATGTATGACTTCGAATATTACACAGTATATTTCTAATTAGGAAGAAAAAACACATTAATAACAAAGTGAATTAAGGCCATTTATTTCGAGTTTACTAAACATCGCTCTACAATCATTCATTTATATACATTCTGGGTTTTCAATTGATGTCTGAGATCTGGTCATTATTATTTTGATGGCTTGAGAATTAACCATTTGTGCGCATTGTTCGCTGTTACATGTACGAGTGCTATTTTTCCCAGTTTAGTTCATCGTTTTATCTTGTTGCGCAAATTTATATTCTTCACATGAAAACACCGCAAGTGTGGATTGATGTGTTGAACGCTCATATCGTTTGGAAACTTCTGTCACCGTATGCGCCTCTTTTATTTCCTCTTCAGTTTGTTGCCAATCTGATTGAATGTTTGTTGATTCTAGTCGAGGGCCTGTTCGGTCTGGCCTGGATACTAGTAAATTGTTGTTGAATTTTGTTGTTCTTGTAGAGCGATGTTTAGTATTCAAGAAATAAATGGCCTTTACCCACTTTGTTATTAATGTGTTTTTTCTTCCTAATTAGAAATATATAAAGATATATATATATATATTTCTTTTTGTATATTGCTTTTTCAAGTTAATTTGTAAAGTTTAACTTGCGATCGACTAGTGCATTTTTATTAAAACGAATATATCTGCGGAGGAATGCTCCATAAAATTAACCGAATATATATGCTCCATAGGCGCTAGCAAGCACAGCTCTAATGCCTTTATTAATTTGTTTCCAACACTAAATATTAGCTTCTAGATTTTGTACGAGAATTTGCATCGTTGCCTCGACAAAGAATTAAAAATGCATCACGTTTTGTGCCAAAGATAGACTTAAAATATTTGAATTTTTGAAAATGGCATGAATCGTTTAAGTATACTAACAATTAACGGTCGGATAATGTTTCGTAACTGCATTTCGACATTCTTCTTCAAATATTGTTTGCGAGCTTGTGATTAACTATTTTCTCATTTTGAACTAGTCGCACATCATAACATAACCACAGTCGGACTGAAGATCTGACGCGTTTACAGATTTCGATATCATATCACGATGGTTAAATCACTAACGAACATCTAATCACAATTAATATGACCATGGAAGTTATAAAAGCTGCAGTTACTCCAACGGACGTTAGTTTCGCTATGTTTTATGAGTTGTTACACAAAATAGAAGTCTCGCTTATCCCAACTTCGCATGCTTGATTAAAAAACTTAAACACCACCCGCGCAATCCATAACGATATTTTATGCTAAAATTGCCTGGCCCGCAAAAATGTTTTAAAAGCCTTCATTGTAAAAGAAAAGAGTGTTTAATTTGCTAAGTTGACGAGATGTAAAATAAATCATAAGCTGTGGCATTTATTTGCTATATTTACCCTGAAGTCAGTTAGTTATTTGCGAGCTGAATTGGTGGGCAAGCTACAGATTGTTTAGGCCAACTCTAGCGCCAAAAACAAAATTGTGTATTTGCATATTCAATTCAGTACGATTGAATGCATATTCTGTCTCCCGTGTCTTTTTGAATGTATATTACTTAATATACTAATATTTAACATTTCCAAAAATTAAATTAGAACTAATCCAAGTAATGGTGACTTAAATAGGCACTAGCACTTGAAAAAACCTTAAATTGGAAAAATATGTGTATGAAGCTGATTTTTTTCATCTAAATTTATTTATCGAGAAAAAATTCCTTTTCACGAATGCAATTAATCTTATTAGCATTTACGTTTTGCAGACATGTATCATTTAATTATAGTTATTAAAAGCGTTTAATTGTAATTTAAGAAAAGGTGCGATCGTATAATTCAAGCCGTATTTGTTTACTTGGGCAAGTGTATACAAATATATATTATTAAAAGTATAATGATGAATTTGTTTACAGTTTACAAAGGAAATTAAACCCATTGACAAATCTATGATACGATTTCGCATTGCGAAATTTAGTGAAATTAGTTGAACTTAAGAATAAACCATCAATTAAAAGAGCATAATTTAAAAAAAGTCCGTTAAAAATAATTAATTACTAATACATTTGCATGTTTATTTCGTTGGTAAGGTCTTATCATTTAAGAAAGAAGCAAATTAAATCTTGCTACGATTCCAGAAACTCGTTCTTGTTTTACAAATCTTGAGTTTTAAGAGAATCTAAAGCCACTCGCAATAAGTGAATTACTGATGTATCTAGGGTATGCAGTTTGGTTGGCCCCAGGTTATCGAACACCTAATTTTTGATAAGCGAATCCGTGAAAAACAAGGCAGGAACCTAGAGTAGCCTCATTCAGAATTTAAGATATTGTGTTCATATAAACATGTGTGCCATTTGCAGCAAAGATTACCTGAGTACAGCACAATCACTTACATGATAAAAAGTCAAACACGCTTGCTATCAACCATGATTTATTCACACGGTTCTAATTTTTAGCAAAATTAGCAGCCAAATACGTAAGAGACAGAGGTAACGAGAGGGACATATAATTGCGTACGGTTTAATTATATTTACTGAGTTGAGCATTCCAAGCAGAGATTTACAAAAGCATAAAAAGAAAATTATTTCAATTTAACTACATTATAAACCGTGTTTGACCAGCGCAAATAACGCCATGTGAATCTCGTACAGAAGGTAGTCAGTGAAGTGTGATTTATTTGCACAAAAAATAACAGCATATTAAAAGGAATCTCTCGACAGACAAAACAGAGAAGCACGAATAACTATCCTAAGAAATTACCATTTTATTATACTTAGAATCAATAGAACAAAAATCCAAACATGAAACCTGTAAATGTGTGCAGGTTACTCACATTTGAAACAATGTAAACGTTTTGAACTTTGTATTTTTATTAAATAGGATAAACTACTAGCATAAGAATTACTTTCTTTAATTTTAATTTGAAGCTTTCTGTGCTATGTATAAAAGCCTGTTAACGAACTTTATTCTGCCTTTCAAGTTATATTTAACAAAACTCGTTCTTCTCTTTTAATATATTTTTGCCAAAGTGGTTTTACGGAAATTCCATTTTATGTTTAAATATCAAAATGAAAATAATTTAGTCTGTCGTAATATTAAGAAGACTTTTGTCAAATTTTTGCCAAGTTACGAAATTTGTTCGTCATAAGTGATCCATAAACAGAATTTCTTTTAGCTAATGCAAATCCACACACCAAATCGGGACAAACAAGATTTTAAATGTTGGAATTGAACTTTAATTTCATAGTTTCTAATACAGTATCAGAGTGAGCCACTAAAACGCTTAAATGGAAAATTAAAATATAAATTCTAATGAATATAATAAAAAATCATTGATTTCGCTGGTGGTGATAACTTTTCTTTAAATCAAGATTGCCTGCTTGACATAAATGTCAATACTAATATATATATCACAATAAACTCATCATCGTATGATGAGTTCCCAATTAGGACAAAACCGGTATACTGGATGAATTGCCCTTTCTACGCTATACAATTCTTAGTTTATACTGAAATATTTAATTAATTAATGGGTAAAGATCGCAACCATGATTATCACATTTGTTATCACCTCCTGCGCAACCAATGTTCGTTTAATCAACGTATGGTTTACACAGGGCACTTCATCAAGTAGACGGTTTTCTCAATTAGTAGGAGCTATTTAAGTTCCATCTAGACTTTGCCGCATATAGGTCTCCAACCTACGTAATGCTGATTTGAAATATGTGAATCTAACCACATAGCTAACTTTCCCCACCCTGAAAAAATAGCATTTATACAAAAACTGATGTTCAGGTTTAGCGTTCCCTTCAGATATAAGCTACATGACACATCTTTAAACCAACAGTTCTGACTAATAGCCCTCAATCGGTCATCATTAATAGAATAAACATACACATAACTGGAGAAATGGTATTTAATTGAAAATTATTCTATTAAAACGAGCATTGATTGGCTGGCAGATAATTCTGGTTCGTTCCTTAAGTGTTCCCAATAAGAACAAAACGGTTCAGTAAGATGAATTTCTTTCCAACGTTTTACAATGTTTAGTTTACTTTAAAAAAAGTTATAAATACACAGATTTGTGTCTATATCAAGCTCTCAATCTTGATTGATATAATTTTTATCACCGTCCGCGTAAACGGTACATCTACAGGTAGTGTTGTGCCTTTTTTATAAACGCAGATCCTGAGTGTCGTTTTGGAACTTCAGGTCTAAAGAAATGCACTATATTTTAGACATGAAGGAAAATCTAGTGAAAACTTTAGTGCACCGTGCGGCTTGATAACTCAGACATTGAATTGGACGTACCTAAGTTAGAAACTTGTCCATGGCAAATTCTGGGCAGTACTTAAATAGTTCTAATAAAGGCAAACCCAGTCTGGAGGCTGAATTGCATCTTTTACATTATACAGACTGATGTATGTTTAATGAGATTATTGGATTTATGAAACTCGCAGCCATTATTTAAATGGATAGTTTGAAATTGAAACTGCTATTTTGTATCGACCTCAAACTTTACTCATTAATGTAAGCGAGGAACTTGTCGATCAACTTACGTAGGTCAATCCACTAGAACGTCTTTATCCAAATCTAAATAACATAGCATATTAATGGAATGTAGATCTTATTTGATCACAATTTGAATTTTTTTTATTTCGCAAGGTGTCTCTAAAAAGTCCTTTTAGAACTTTTTCAGTTATCGATTTTCTTCTGGATCGTTTATTAAACTGTAAGTTTGTAAAACTGACCAAATACAGTATTTAAAATAACCGAAGCTGCTGGTATTTAACAGAAAATCGTAGTAAAATGCAATTTAAAAAAGATCGCGAAGCCTTTTCTTTGCACTTTACCTTTGTTTATCCAATTACATTAATCAGATAATCGCGTTTGTGAAACTGTTTTGAAAACATAATGAACTTGAAATACCAGACCAACACGCAAATAAATACAAGCAGCAGTTTGATTTAACTGTATTACTGCCGCTTGAGAAGGTTTCCTCTATTGTTTATAAACGATCATGCAAACATTTGTTTCGGTATTACTATAATAATTGATATATTTTGTAGTGTATAAATTTCGTCACATTCATACCAAATCGAAGAATTGTTATAAATAACAATAAATCATACTAAATGAGCTCTAATTTTGTCACGGCATGATTTGACTCAATTTAAGAGAGATAAATTAGTTTTATTTGTCCCAGTATTTACTGCAGATGAAAGAAATTTAAAGGCATTAATCTATAATTGCTATACGTGCTATTTTCCCCCATATTTGGTGAAATTTATGGCATTCATCCACTTAAGTTAATGTTCACAAATAAATATCTCTTCTGCCATGTTTGGCCAATAAGAGCATAATTACTAATAATTTACTGAATTTGGAAGAATAATATATAATACATCCAAAAAAGCAATAACAATTATTGATTTTTCGTTGTCATTAACCTGTTTTGCAAACTGCCAGATACTTTTTAGGATAAAAATTAATTTTAAAAATAAGAATTATAAATTTCTTTTTAATTTCGCGGATAGGCTGACATTTATTTACAAATAGGCTAAATTATATAACGAAGAAAAGAGTGAATATTTGAAAAAATACTAAGATCAGTATATCCTTGTGAAAGTATTTTCTTATTGCTACAGCAAATACAGAAGTAAAAAACATGCACAGTATATATCCATTTAATTCTACCTAGCAGATTTAATAAAAAATTAAATGTTCCGTTACATGAATGAGTTTAAAAGCTAATCAAATCACCAAATCTTACGTTTTTTCTATTTATAAATTTTATCTGAAACGTCATTCGTTCTGGGCATTGGCACGGAGCTAGGTTTTAGTAAAATTGTTCTACGATTGGTAATTATGCGTGAGTAATTGTGGGTGGGCTAAGTGTCTTATTCTCATTGTTTGATTTACCCTCAAGGTGTTTTCTAAATTTCAATCTTCTAAGGGTCAAAGTTATTATGATATTTCACGTCAATTCTAACCGAAATATACTGAATTATTGTGAGACATTAATCTCCGAAATAAAATCTCTAGGTATTATTTCGTCCTATTTTCCTTTCCCTTCTTATAAAATTAATATGTCTTCATAAATATTTCTTCAAACGCAATTTAAAATTAAATGCATATATGCGCGGGCGGTTTGGCAACCAATTTTTCATTCAGTGTACCATTCACAATTATAAAAACGGATTCCCATATCGGTAACCAATTAATACTTGATACCTTACCTTTCTACAAGTTAACAGAAGGCCGATCAAGGATAAAGTAGAGGATAATTTAAAAATTTTAGGAGAATGACCGTAATACATGCTTCGCGTTTGTGTTAATATATTTTATTCTTCGAGAGAGGGGCTTTCTGGTATTAATTTTAAATTTTGCCATGGCAATTACTTCAATTATTTCGCGTGATAATTAATATATTTTGATTAAAAGCAGATTGAAAATCCCTCCTTTAAAATACTTAGTAGGATAAAAATATTTTTCTGTAAAACGATAGAATTTTGGAATAGTTATAAAGATTAAACCTGAAATTAATCCGCAGACTTCACCACATATAGTATAGATTTTTATATTAATAAATACACGTTATCGCCAAAAGAACAGTCTTTCTTTCTCTAGTCTAGAAATACAAACCGATTGTTTCGCACAAACTCTCACGCTATCGTGAAAATATAGTTACACAGCGTACGTTTAAGCTTTATCTTTTTTGAAGAATAGTGGTATAGTGGATTTTAGAAATTACGATCTATGGGGAAAAGGTGATACCAAAAAGAATATTATCTCCTTTATCGTGAATACATTGTGAGTTACCATTTATGATTTAGAACTGTATATGGCAACGGTAAAATCAGTTTTAACTCTGCGTCAGTGATAAAATTTTCAGAAATTCTAATATAAGTTCACTGTCGTACAGAAAAATATTTTGAAAAATACGATGAAGCCGGTTAAAAAATAATCTTCTCCGTTTTACATAGTATATTTCCATATTTAGACGCTGCAGAAGCACATTTTGTTTGATGTAACTTCATTTTCACAAGCACTGAGTCTTCATTTTTATACATTTTGTGAGAATTATTGAAAAATTGAAATTCATAAAGCAGAGAAATTTTTTTCTTCGCGAGCAATCTTTATGTATCTGGCAGAGTTGTTGCAATCGTTTGTCATTTTATTTAGTTTACCAATACATTGACGAAACCACCTAAGCCGCACATTGCATGCAATTTGCATCTTTTACAAATTTAAATATAGTTTTAGACATACAACACCAAATTTTATTCCTCAATCTGTCCCGTGGGATCACATATTATGCCACTTAAGCCATATTCGGCACCAGCAAGTACTGTCTATATATATATATATATATATATATATATATATATATATATATATATATATATATATATATAGAGCTTTATCTAATTGCAGCATTTAAATGAGATAAATTCAGAAATTTAGTATTTCAAATTAATTTATTTTGAGCAAAAGTCATATACCTATTAAAAAGGCGTGGGGCAGCAAAGAACTAAAATATACCTCCTACAGAGAGTGAACAGAACAATACATAATCTACAAGCGTACTTACTATCTAACATGGTTTGGTCATCTTCTACATTATATAAAGTAATAAATGTAACTGATCAATCATTTATTATTCACGCCCTGTCAATATTTTTGTTTCGTTTAGAAAACTGGCGAAGGAATTTGCAAGCATGGTGGCGTGTTAGATTACCTGTTTTACACAGTTTACGCCTTAATACATATGAAAATATTCAGGTCATTCAAGTCGGTGTTAAACTAAGCCAATGATTTCCCTCTTTTGAAAACAGAGGAAGTAATTTGACGCATATTTACATGATAGGTAAAGGATTGAATTAATATCTCTATATAGAAAACGATCTTATTTATAGAAGTTCGTGATCTGGACAACATATTGGTTTACATGTAATGTTTAATAAAAGTGGTGAGAAAATTAAAACAATATTCTTCCGCTTAAGGAAAGTTGATTTTATCAAATCCTATACGCTAGAATGGCTTTTAGTGGAGCACGAAAATATCTCAGAGTAGTACAATTTTTAAAGCATTATCTTAAGTCCAATCATTATTAAGAGCCAGTGCTGATTGGAAGTTATGCATACAAACAATCACAAAGGATAAACTGAAATTAGATACGACGACTTACATTTTCCTCTACTTTATGCTGCAATAATACGCTTAGAAGAATGTTTATGTTCTAACAATCAATGCAGCTATACAGCCGCTGGCCAATAAATTCGGAACTTTTAAATTTTGCGCCCTAATATAATTGCATAGTTGATATGTTACACGCATGAATTACCACTGCCTGTCAACTAAAAAGAATATTTTCAGGCTCATTTTAATATAATATGTTTTAGAAATAGATTTTCATCACCCTGTTGGTGCAATGTAAGTATTTTTTTGTTATATTCTAACAATGATTAGCTATCTATTATTTAGATAATCGTTTACTTGACAAAGGCTGCGTTAAAGTGCACACTCCCATTTGATATTTCATAAATATTTTTCATTAATATTTTGTAGCTATTTTACCTTCGTTTTTGTATTTTGCTAGCGATGGATAAATATTGCTGTCCAAAAATCTTAATTTAATACATGACGTTACTTTACCTAAAATGTATCAAGAAATCTTTTCAATGAATACAAAAGTGGTCGCTTAATTTCATATTTCTTAAATATATGAATTTGTGGAATGACCTTAATTTTTTATTGGCTTTATTTTTCCTTTTTCGCTCAAAATCAGAATACGCGCCGAATTTGTGGCTTATGCGATTATCCAGTTTAAAAAATTGTCTCATTGTACACACCTATGCATCCTGTAACACTAACCCAGGTCATCTGAATGAATATATTCAGCTTCCTTCATACAATATTTTCTTCTTATAATTTCCTGTAAATTTATCAACACTAGTTTTCTACCAGACGACTGGTAGAGGACGAAATTAGACATTAAATATATTTTATTATATCGCAGTTCGTAAATATAAACAAAACGTTTGAATTCTTTAAATCAAATTCGCGAGCTTGAAGTAAACACCAATCCCATTGTATTTAACCAGTCGTTCGACGACTGGTTAAATAAAAAGGGATTGGTGTTTACTTCAAGCTCGCAAACTTGACTTAAGGAATTTTTACCACCACCAGCACAATCATTTATTGTTAAAACACTTGAATGTATAATATTTAATAAGAAAATTTTGCATGTTTTCAGAAAATTATAACGAATCAGGTAAATTTAGAAAGCAATATTAGACCAAAGAAAATTTGAAACACTTAGGCTAATGCCTTTTCTAATTAAGTCGTGCGTTTATTTAAGGTTTACTCTGATGATAGTTCCGTTCGCGTGCATACAAAGTAAATTACATAACTCAAAAATTTTACAACATCGCGTATTTAAAATTGGACAATTGGAAATATTTATGTTTAAACCCTTATCCTGTGCGTACATTTTAACAGAAAACCATACGTAAGCGAATAGCTACTGGACCTTCTCCAAAAGAAACCAGGAATTATGCAATAAACAATATTTTTAAAGAAAATTTTGGCAAATGTGATTGACTTTCTATTGATTAATTATTATTAAACTTATAAATGGCGCTATTGTGCCATCTAATCGTGTTGTTAGGGCGAAAAACCAAGAAATAATTACTTTTTGTAGGCATATAACCACTTCCAAGGAGTGGCTCGCACGAAACAAAGGAGCAAAAAAATTCATTTAGGTCTTGATTTGCATCAAGTTCTTGGCAAAGAAATTGCAACTCAAATGCATATTACTCCGTGTTTTGTGTTCAACAGGAGTCTGTAAATTTGTCCAGTCACAGCCTCCACAAATTAATCACTCAAATAATGACATTTAAGGCGAGTAAGATAAAAATGTTAAATAGAATTTGAATGTGCCATTAAAACATTAGTCTGTAGAAAATTGATTGATTTGAAATCTTCTTTCAATGTGTTTATAAGAATATATATATTAAAAGGAAAGGTAACGTATTTCACAAAAATATTTCAATTCAAAATATACATTTTACATGCAATACAATACCATTTCGCCGAAAAAAATGTTAAATTATCGCATTAAATATATTACTCATTGATGCTGTTTCCATTCTGAAAACCTCAGATTCCATTAGATTAGCTTTTGAGTATGCTTTTAAAAAATATTTTGAAATTCTTAAAATATATGAAAGCTAATAACTTATTTAAAAAATTATTTGTAGCGTATTAAATTAACGAAAAACTATTACTGCTTTTGTATTGCAAGAAAGGAAATAATATTGGGATACATCCAACCAGAATGTTTATTAATTCTCAATAAATTCATTAATTTATATAAGACGTTTGCGAACTGCTCTTGGGAAATGTAGTTAATTACTGCAAGAATAAATTAATGCATTTCCTTTTGATTTCATCAATACGGAATCAAACGAAAAATTGAATAATTAGCTCTCTAAAAATAAATATTCCAGTAAGCTTTTAAACCAAATACTAATTAGAACAAAATATTTAACTTTTATTTAACTCAACTTTGAAGGATTAGTTGTAATAACCTAAAGATAGATATCTAGGAGCAATATAAATAAATCTAGTTGAACGAGATTACAACAATTTCATCTTTTATATTTAGAAATTGAGATCTAAGGCACAACTTGGCTATAAAAGAAGAGACTGAAACTTTTTTCATAAACAACAAAATCTTGTGTAAGATTGAAAAAACAAAAACATGCAAAAAATATCCATACCCACATTTTAAGATAAAATGACATTCAAGTATAATGAATTGCAATTTCTTTCCAATTTTCTCTTAAATTATCTGCAAATTACTATATTATTTTAAGCACTAAATAGTTAAAATATCGGAATGGAGAGAAAATATGAAATTAGTGAACGATCGATTAATTGTGTGCAAAATTTCTATTACTGGTTATAATGTACGAATATGATTTATGATATTGATAGCAAAATGACGAAAACACAAATGCATGTTTTCATTGATATTTTGCGAAATTACAGACATGCGAATTTCATAATCATCTTACATGCAATAACAGAAGGGAGTTAAACAATTACGAATCTTAAAGGAAAAACAAATTGCAACAAAATTTACGTAAGGAAAAGAAGCATTTTGATGCTTTTTGCTTGAATAGGGGTAGATAGCCGCAATTGATTGGTTTTTCCCTTATTCCACACCCTCCCTATACTTATATTTCTTTTTGAATTAGTTTGGCATTTCAACTAATATACAAAGGAGTCTTCATTCTTAAATAATTGATAAGAATATATGAAAGAAACAGTTCTTTTGTTTGATAATTTTTTTCTACATGCACGTGGATAAGGTACTATAAATTAACTTTTTATTGAGAAATTTTTAACACGACAGTTAATAATTTACTAACAAGTGCCACAGTTATTATAATCAAGGTTGCGGTCTTGATATAAACACGTGACCCATTAATTACTTACATATGTCAGTATAAACTAAGAATTGTATAGTGTAGAAAAGGCAATTCATCCAGTAGACCGGTTTCGTCCTTATTGGGAACTCATCAAGTACTGGCCAGAATTTGCCGCGGACATGATACGAACCTGGGCACGTCTGCTTCGGAATCTGGTGCTCTAACCACTGAGCTATCCTGCCGCACACTGCACTACACACAATTTTCAGTTATATACTAACTAATGTAACTTGGTTAGTCAATTTTTCCTTTAGGTGGAGCTCATACGGCATCCATTTAGACCCAAAGTTCCAACTAACCATGCCCAATCTGTCATTACTGAACAGACACCACATTACATGGGGAAGTGGTATTGAAATGAACATTTATATAATTAAACGAACATTGGTTGCGCGGGTGGTGATAACAATTATTATAATCAAGGTTGCGGTCTTGATATAAACACCTGACCCATTAATTACTTACATATGTCAGTATAAACTAAGAATTGTATAGTGTAGAAAAGGCAACAAATGTTCGTTTAATTATATAAATGTTCATTTCAATACCACTTCGCCATGTAATGTGGTGTCTGTTCAGTAATGACAGATTGGGCATGGTTAGTTGGAACTTTGTGTTTAAATGGATGCCGTATGAGCTCCACCTAAAGGAAAAATTGACTAACCGAGTTACATTAGTTAGTATATAACTGAAAATTGTGTGTAGTGTAGTGTGCGGCAGGATAGCTCAGTGGTTAGAGCACCAGATTCCGAAGCAGACGTGCCCAGGTTCGTATCCTGTCCCCGGCAAATTCTGGCCAGTACTTGATGAGTTCCCAATAAGGACGAAACCGGTCTACTGGATGAATTGCCTTTTCTACACTATACAATTCTTAGTTTATACTGACATGTAAGTAATTAATGGGTCAGGTGTTTATATCAAGACTGCAACCTTGATTATAATAATTGTTATCACCACTCTCGCAACCAATGTTCGTTTAAGTGCCACAGTGTTCTTCTGAAATTTATTTGGCATATTGTAATTTTGCTATCAGTTTCCTTCTACATTTACCACTCCAAAATCAGAACTAAATTTAATTATAACAGAAATGTTAAAATATTGAAATCTCAAGCACTTACCTTTCCAATTACTTAATTAAACTGTGTGATGGTTGTCTAAATGACTCGTACACACCAATGAGCAATATATTATGTAGAAAAAATAACTACATTATGTTCAATGCGTATTTTTCAATCTACCTGTCAAAGATAAATTATAAACTGGTTCTGGCATTGAAATCATTTAAAACGCAAGCATTTTACCAAAAATTACCCTTTATAAATATTGCATAAAATAATTCAAGTAATTTTCTTGAAACACAAGATATTTGACAATATATAAACTAATTCCGCAAGCTTTAAAATTTATTTTTGCATTTTGATGACTGCGATTCTCTGTTATTCTGCGGTTATAAAAGTTATACACATAGGCTACAAAAACCTGTTTCAAGATTGGGGAGCTGTTACTTTATTCACTTGAACACAGCCGTAGAAACAGGCACATTTGTTCGTGCAGTAGCTATACCACGAGATATCTCGATTACGACCCTAACAGTTTAGCCTAATAGTAGCACTAATGCAAGGTCAGCTTTTATGTGAAGGTTCATTTATCGAGTCTTTTCTGTCTAAATACTACTGACATTGAAATGTATTTGTACATCTTGGCCATATGAAACTTGAAAAGTGTTTGCTTTGACCTTAAAATTACTCTGTCCGTAATTTTTTACGAATTAACTTTTTTCATGCATTGGTGCTTCAACTGGACGCACCAAGTAACAAGCCAAATGGTAAAAGTGTTCATTTTTTTAAAGTTATTAGAATGGAATAAAAATAATTCGTGTGCAATTATTTTTTTGTTCCATTAAACGATAGGTCCATTCCATGAAGAAAATATGTTCAAAAATATAGGGGTAACTGCTAATGTATAAATAATGATTTGATTTTTGCAATTCTTATACGCGAAGAAGTATGTTCCAAGATTAATAGTGACGCTTACGTAAAGTAACTTCATTAATTAAGACAAGAGAAGGTCCAGATTTTTATTTATTATAACGGGTTATAAAATCTTATTATTTTTTATATTATTTACTTCTGAATTTCGATAATTTGAAAAATACGTCAAACTTTTAAGCGATTTATATTTAACATATTAACGCAAAAGACCAAAGAGTGTTTTTTATACTTTCCTCACATTATTTTTAATTAAAGGGAGAGAGTATTTCAAAAGTTACAGCAATAAATTGATGTTCGAAATATATCTGTAAAATTGTGTCATCAGTTGTTTAAAATATTCCCTTCGTTCAAACTAGTTAGAACTGCAAATTGAACGAAATACTATGAAAAATAACAAGTATGTCCAAGTTTTCTCAATAACTGTTATTATTCATGCTTATGTTAATTTCTTATACTTCACATTAGTCAAAATCTGCTCTGAAATTATATAAATAAGAGGAAATATACCGTTTATTGCGTAAAACAAATTACAATGGAGTTCAGGTAATATTAGTTACATCATTGATTGTTCAGTTTTCATTTCTTGATATGATATCAGTTTGCTTTTCTTAAGTTCAGAATATAAATTTTATTTTTACGGAATCGATTGAAGACGAGTGAACTTGCTTTACGATGATTCGTAATCAAAAGGCGAAATCTAGTATTCGATTAAAGACTGCGCGGCAAATTTTCACTAAATTGACACCTAAACATATTCGTATCGTTCTTATTTTGTGCGCAAATGAGTTTACTGTTCTCCGCTTCCTATATTTACCTGTTAAAAAGACTTGAATATGTCGAACAAATTTGAGTGTGAGAATGATGGTGTTTGGTTAAAGAATGTTGTTATGCAAGCATGTACCCATAATTTATTTAATTTTCTACGCTAGCGTTTAAAACAGCTCAAAATAAAGAGGGTCCTATAGCAAAAAAGTGTAGATAATAATTACTTTTTGCACTCATTTCAATGGTTTCTCACTAGTTGCAATTCATCATCAATATTAGATAGACGCAATGAAAATATCAATAATCTACTCACCTTCAACTGTTAAGCTGCTCTTTTAAATCGCCTTTCTGTTCTCATTAGCATTCTTAAAATTAGCCTGTGTTCTACATCTCATTATACAATACATTTCGTTCCCATATCTCGATAACTTTGAGCATATTTCTACAGAGAACGGTGAGACAAATGATTGTTCCATTAGAATGACGTTATATTTATAACAAATCCTGCTTATATACGATATAAATTCATAAAAATAGACAAACAAATACATAGAATCTCCGCGAGTTGCATACGCAGGTTTTTGCTTTGCATTATAAATTTTGTAAGGATCTGATTGATTCCCATTTCTAAGTACGTATCGATTTGGTCTTTGGTTTTGGCTGGGTGCGGATTCATCCCTTTCTTCCGAAGGCTTCAACCTCGTTCATACTAACCATTGGAAATGAGATACGATCTCATCTTCGTTGACTGGAAACGTTTCGGTACATTGGCTTAATCTGCTATTGTGGGTATTGTTCTGTGTATATAGGTGATTATTGACACGATGATGGAAGGGGAGCTTCTGTTCCAAAACGTTGCCAGTCAACGACGATTAGATTGTACCTCATTTACATAAGAACGAGGTTGAAGCCTTCGGAAGGAAGGGATAAATCCCCGTCCAGCCAAACCGAAAACTAAATAGAGGCGTGTTTGGAAGAAGTGGGAATCAATCAGATCCTTGCAAGACTGATAGTACAAAGCAACAACCCGCGAATGCAACTCGCGGAGGATGAAAATATTAAGCTCGCACTGCGCACCAATCATTCAAATCAAATCTACTCTTACTTGTGCAATCAAAGTTGTTTACATTTTTACTGATTATGATCAACTTTGTTAACCTGAAGTTGAAAGAAATTATTTTCACACATAGCTGCTTTGATGCAAGTATATTGCTCATTTGATAGAAGCACAGTTTCCATTTTATTTATTCAAAGTATATATTATCGATTATCGGATTTCTGTGTTAATCAGCAGAGCATGACACAAAATCTCACTGACGATTGGCTAACCGCAAGGTGTATACGAATTATGAAAAGATGGAACGCGCGGTTCTCAACAATAGTAGTAGTCACGCCTACAATGCAATTTGTCAGAATTATTTTCAAAACCTCAATATACATTAAATTATGGTCCTCAATTGTCAATTTCCTGTGTGCCTAGATGTTGACCAAGCATCTAGCCTAAAATTTACATTTGTGAACAGCATAAATAAATAGGATTGGTTTAAAGTAGAATTCGCCAACATTTTTTGAAATATTTTATCGTAATTTGCGCAATCAATGATTGGAAAAGTCAGTCTTTTAAAACTGAATAAGCAAGCTAACATTCCCGATTTTTTTCCAGCGTATTAAAAGAATTTATTATTTTATCGATTTGTGCTAGTCATATAATTGAAACAGGGAAAATGTGTATTTGGATTTTTAAAAAAATTATCCGCTTAAGTGTACTCTTAATTTGATTACACAATCATTCAAAAAGTATGCTAAAAGAACATACAGAAAAGGTCATGCTCTAATTTATGTGCTTGACTGTGTTCAATTTTAAAAATAACAAAGTTGAAATCTAACTTTGCTTGCATCTTTATATTAGTTTCAACTTGTGCATTCTATTTCCTCTACGAATTATAGAAAGTTAAATTCAAATATAACTACTTGTAATGAATTTTTTGTTAATTACTTACGTTTCCATGGCAAACTTACAATATATAAACACACTTTCATAGAGCCAAATCGTGTCCTTAATTGACGCCACTCTCACTCGAATCTTGGTGTGGGAATTGAACTGATCCAAATTAATTTGCAAGACAAATAATCATTTTTTAATTTCCCATCATTGAACTTGCAAGGTAACAAACTCGTTTAACCGGAAAATAAATAAAATATTTCTATAAAGGTCTTCTATTTATCCTTAAAACTCTGGACCAGAAGCATTTATGCGAAAATGCCAAAATCCGGCAATGAGTCAATTGCATATATTTTAAACAGGTAAGTCTGTCAGTTATAAATACAGGACATTAATTATAGATTTTCTATCTCATTATAACAGCTCCACTATTTTTTAACCTGTGTGTATATGACTATGCCATATTATACATATATACACAAAATGGTGGCAATCTATACGTGACGGTTTTCTCATTTCATACATCATATATATATATATATATATATATATATATATATTCCAGAGTATATGTATATATATATATATATATATATATGAATAAATTTATACTGAATACTAATGCGCGTTTTCAATAATTTAACTACAATAAGCGTGTTCCTGTATGCTCAATGAGTAAAATGCTTCCTTGTGGTTCGATATCAGATTAAATAGTAAAATCTGACGAAGCGTAGTGAAATTTTCAGGAAGCATTTTGCTTATGGAGATGTCGTGTCTGAAAACTGATCTGTGCCTTGCTATCTGATTGCGTTGGTCGCATTTTAATTAATTTATATATCAGCATTTCGGACAATTAGTACATAACTTGGCACATAAAACATAAATCAATTTTATAATATGTAGATTCCGGTTTGTGAAGTAAGTACACAGATTAGCTGAATGGTAAAATTTATTTATTTAGGATTAATTTGTTATTTGCGCTATTCTAATTATCCAATTTTATAACTAAATTGACGGCGAATGTTTTTCAATTTAAACGCTTACATTTAATTGCTACCACTTAGTTTAAGCAATATGCACAACAGATGCAAAGTCTTCAAGTGAACTACAAAGCGAATAAAATCTAACCAACAATGAATAATGACGAAATGGAGCGCCATTGTTTGGCTACAATTGGCGAGTTCATCAAATTCAGAAAAAGAGTAGGACTAAAGTATAAAGAACATTCCCGGAGGTCCGGTTAAATTAATTAAAGTAAATTGTTAGTTTTCTATTTTCTAAAAGTCTAATTTTTATTGAACTAATAAAAATGAGATTTGTGAATATAAAGAGCATAAAAAATTCGGTTACGTAACAAAAATCTAAACATGTATACCATAACAACTATTAAATATCATTTACAAAATCTCTAGCTGATGTGCACTTATTTAAAATATAGCAGCAGTATTTAGAATAAATATAAATTTTCAAATTTAAAGAAAAATGTATTGCTGTAACTTAAATTTATGAAAGTATGTAATCGACGAGATAAATAAGATATTTTTGTAGGAAGAAATCCTGTAATTGAACACAGCTCACGTTACTCTATTACTGAAAGCTCTTCATTAACGTTTGTCACTTCCATTTCGAACTAATTGGTACTGCAAAAGCAATTGGTATATTATACGATACCGTAATACAAATCTGAATAGTTTTGTCATACATAATGTAATAAAATATAGCACGAAGTCGAATTAGATAACAAAAAAAACATTACTGACAAGGATTCAAAAGTTGTCGCTGTTAAATTGAAAATTTAGACGTGGTCTGGCAGTTTTGATTGATTAATTTTCTCATTGTTTCGTTCATTCTTTCCAGAAATAAATAATATTTATACTAACAGAAATTGATTAAAAACTGCACGGACGAAAAGGAAATATTTGCGCTGTAGATACAGAACTGAATTATGTCTTTAATAAAGTAATTTGAAATTGCAAAATATGTTGATTTCAAAATAATAAATACATAAATATACAATAGTTTGTGTGTAACTAATAAAGGACAATCTTTTGACTTGTGTTTTAACGAAAAATCGATGTCCAATCTACCAGTATTCAGAGGCACGTATTCATTTTTCGATAAAGCACAAATTTTCTTCTTCGAGAATAAACTTACTATTAGACACCGTCTTTGTTTTCAGTGCGCATATTGCGATTAGAACTGCTTTCTAATAAATATGCTACTCTTGATGCCATTCTAGTACTGTCTCCATTTTTATTGGGAGTTAATTGTTTCGAATTTTGTTATAGGCTACGATTAAACTTTTGGGATATTTAGTTTTCAAATAACTAAAACATTTACTCACAGATACGAATGTTTTAAAAATTTTATTTATTATACACAAGGAAATTTTTTAAATACTGCTAACTGATATATTGTAGAAATAAAATAATGAAATTGGATTTTTATTTAAACGTTCATCCGAAAATTAGAACTATATATATATATATATATATATATATATATATATATATATATATATATATATATATACATAAAACAACAAACACCTGACCTTAATATTCAAAAGTTTCATCGACATGAAATTCTTATCAACTGGCCAAAAATAACAAAATTCAACATCAATCTACTAGTATCCAATAAAGAACAAACGGGCCCTCGACTAGAATCAACAAACATGCAATCGGATTGGCAACAAACTGAAGTGGAATTAACAGAGGCGCATACGATGACAGAAGTCTCCAAACAATGTGAGCGTTTAACACTGCGATCCACACTGGTGCTGTTACCATGTGGAAATGACAACTTTGCGCAACAAGGTAAAACGATCAACTACACTGGGAAAAATAGCACTCGTACATGTAACAGTGGAAAATGCGCACAAATGGTTAATTCTCAAGCTATCAAAACAATAATGACCAGATCTCTTACATCACTTTGCAATACTGCGAGAAAGAACTTTACATGCAAACACGCATACACACAAACACAAACGCATACACACTCACCAACTAGCCAAAACAAGAAACAGAAGTAAAAACAAATCAGATTTGTTACCACTAGCATAATCAATTGAAAACCCAAAATGTATAAATATGTATGATTGTATAAGAGATGAGTAGTATTCTCGAAATAAATGGCCTTTATCCACTTTCTTTAAATCAAGTTTGCGAGCTTGAAGTAAACACCAATCCCATTTTATTTAACCAATCGTCGAAAAACATAACAAAACTACCGCCAGCCGTAACAATTATTGTTAAATTGTATTTATCCACTTTGTTATTTATGTGTTCTGTATTCTAATTGTAATTTAACTGTTTTAAATTAAAAGGAAAGGTTATTATATATATATATATATATATATATAGTATATATATATAGTTATATATTAAGGAGCATGTACTACCACGGGTCAGTCCAGTAAGTAGTAACAATCTTTCAGTTCTGTACAAGGCAAAAAAAGAAAAAACGCTTCTGGCTTTTGAAGCTATTGCAATTAATACGCTGAAGCCCTGCTTAAACGTGCAGAAAATAATTCAAAAATAAATTAAATTGGACTGGAACAAAGACAACGGACAGGCCGTCTAAAGTAACCATCGTTTCGCCAAATACGCCACACCCATCAATTACGGACGCAATTACAATGAAAGCGATGACACACCAAATGACGTTACGCAAAAGGAGTGGTCTAAATTGCGCAAAAGGAGTGGTCTAAATTTCGCAAAACAAAGACTGGCATAACGAAGAGAGGATTGGTTACGACAAATGTACAGTTGGGATTGGATGAACGATTATACTAACGAATCCAGAACAATGGCTGTAGATACTGGTAGAAATAAGATTTATTTATAAATGTTATTCCATGAAGTACGTTGTTTTGTTCTTATATATATATATATATATATATATATATATATAACAAAATTGGATTATATCTTAATTTTGCAAGCTAGATTCAAATACATCTCACGAAAGTCTCGCACGGGACTTCAATAGCCCCATGTTATCATAAGTGCATGAACAAGATGTTTTTTTTACGATTTTGGACAACGTTTAATATTGAAATACCCTCAAATCATGGTTGTATTCCGATTTTTAATGAGGTTTTAAACGCGCATTTATTATCTGCTTTATTTTCTCAGGGTATGATATGTTCCGTTATTTTATCAATGATGATTAATTGAACAGATTGAAAACCGATGGCTCATTGCACTGAGTAGTCCTCCATATGTATCTAGGGTCTTCTGAAACCAAAAATGTTAAATGAAGATAATGGCAAAGTACATATATAATGTATAAACTTCCTGTGGATTGCATTGGCTGTTGTGCGTTTCAGTATTTATATTAATTTTTGCCAACCAGATTTAACAGATAAAATCAAAATAATGATATAATCATACTCAATTTATGTGTTTGTACTGTTGATCCGATACTGATGGTACTCACCTTCATTATAAACGATGGAGTATATAAGTACGTAAATCAGTAAAATACTTAGAAATCTATGCTTCTTCCCTGCGTACGCAAATACATAGTTATAAGTTCGCTTAGATAATGATTTACACATGAAAGTTATTACAATTTATATGTTATACGCAAATTTTACACTTTTTAATAAATTATAATATATATGATAAGTGAAATTGGATTAACTAACACCCTCTACCAATGTCTCATATGTAAATAATCTCAAATTATCGTTAGGAGTTAAAACAAATGTGTTTTATGCACAAAACATATATCCTTATTTATAGTACTGATAATTGTGCACTGGATAAACTTCGTCTTTATAATATATTCCTAATTATACTGTCACCAAAAAAATAGACGAAAACTTATTGTAGAATTATTCTAATCAATAGTGTCCATCATTTAAACGATCTTACAGACGATGTTATTGGGAGATCTTACTCTGGACATGTGTTGGGCAATCGAAGAGCCGTTTACATAGGCAAATAATTGCATGTAAAGCAAAAATGATAAACATTAAACTCTTCCGGAAGTTATTGGATACTTCGCAACAGATATATTATGACGGTCTGGTGACAATTTTATATAGTTGAAGTAAATTGGTAACAAATTTATCAATCTCTTACAGGGAGAAAATAAAATGGTCACCAATTATCATAACATTCGTGAAGCAACTTTGGCTTATTGCAGATTTTATATACATTAATATTTTGATAAATGCTCACAATTCTTTAGGTTATGGTGTTGCTTGTAGTTTTTCACGCTGAAAGTAATGTTTAGCAATAACGTAGACTCGGGAAGTGCGGTGTGTGCATCTGGCAGTAATTTTGCTATCTTGTTCGACGAATAGTTAAATACAATGGGATCGGGGACTACTTCAAGCTCGCAAACTTGATTTAAAGAATTGTTACCACCACCTGCACAATCATTTATTGTTCAACTGATTAATTTGTTTGTTCCTGTGAGTCAGATATGAAAAAGTAACTGCATTATTTTTCCATTATATTGCACTACAATCTAGCATTTTAAATTATGTGATTATGTTCAATTTTTTATGCCGCAAATACTAGAGAAGTTCAAAACAAAACAGAATGGTGGCAAGTGAAACCAATACATAAAAATTTTATTTAAATTTGTACAAATTAAAGATGAATTATTTAAAAGATCTGTGATTTTGAAAAAAAACATTCATTTTCGTCTTAACCGTCAAATAACCAAATTGTTGCAAAAAATAATCAAAATAGTTGTTGCGTGCATATATCCAATCCAGAATTAAATATATGCGCGGTTCACTCAAGTAATAAAATGAAATGCACGCATTATTTAAACTAAACTGTCAATTTTCCAAGGCTTAATATTGAACAGAATCATGCTGAATTTACAAAATTAACCCAAACATTGAACAAGAGCGAGCAAAATATCCATTGAAATTATTTTACACTGAAATTTTGTTATCTATATTTTGTTGGAAATTTTCTTCTGATTAAAACGGACTTCACTGTAAAGAACACGAAAGGTATGTGGACTATATAGGCAAATTAATAGCCTTGCGAGATCATCTAAAATTTTATACTAGGCTCTGTACACCCAGTAACAAAGTATTTCAAATACGACTTGAAGTATAACCCGAAGTCAGCATGAATTAAGGATCTGCTCTCATGTCTACATACGTTTCCTGCTTCCAGATAGATTATCAGTAGGAAGCTGTACGACGCTCTATACCTACTATTAATTTGGTCAATGAATATGTGACAATATAATTGTAAAATCTTGTAAACCACTATTTATTCAATCATTAATGGAGTTCACTCTATATGAAGTGTGTGGAATTGTGACTTCAGACTCAGCCTTTTATGTAAATTATATATTGAACATTTAAATAGTTCCAACACAATGAATTTCAAAATGCCCATCTCACTATATATAATAAATAGCGAGCCTGTAAATTTACCAAAGCAATGTTTATCGAGTTGGTAATTAGTATCAACACAATGGTTGCGAGTGAGTACATGGAACCTTTCCTATGGTTGCCCAGTCTACCCATGGTAACAACACACTGGATTTCAAATTTCCCCAAACGAAAGAATAACAAATAGTTCTCAACACCAGTTAATACAAAAAAGTTTTAAATTCGGGCATCGATCGATAACATTTATTACATTTCGCGATAATAATGAAATAATTCAATTAGACATATAAAAGTTAAATATCGCTTGTTGCAGAAATATAATATATAAGCTGAGCCCGCTGTGGTTAACAAAAGACTCGTCATGCATTTTTTCTGTACCTGTCTGGTTTTTATTTATTCCTTGGCAAATAACACTTTTAACAACTATATATATATATAGTATGTATATATATATATATATATATATATATATATATATATATATATATATATATATATAGTAATTTGAGTAAGACAAAAATAAAATTTTTAACCTAAATTTCTAGTGAATTTTTGTGAATAACATATTTCGTTAAAACAATTATTTAAAATGTCTCCACTAATTATTATATATTGATTTTTGGTATTTTATATCTAGATGACATAATTTACAAGAAATCATTATAAAAATTGTGAAACAGAACGAATTCAAATGTGTGATTGAAATCTGATTTATTATATAGCAAACTCATTAATTGGATTAAATGCATAAACTATACACTGAATCATCGATAACTAAGGCGCACATTCTAAAAGAGACATGTAAATTAATAGCTTATTTTCATTTTATGGAAAAATGTCGTACTCCTACAAATTCGTTATATGATAGCATAATCATTTTGGTACGTAGTCGTGTTAAGAGCAGGTTTTACGTTTAATCTGCTTATCATAACATCTACAGGTGCAAAATGATTATCATATTGAAAGTCGAAAGATGATGCTTGGGTTTCGGTCAGATTTCGTAAACCCATTTAGATATGGTTTGTTGCTGAGACCTAATATATATGCAATTATGTATTAGGTTGTGCACAACAGGTAAAAAATTATTTCAAATATGACCAGAGAGATAAACCAAAATTAGGATTATCAGAAGCTATGATCCTCTTCGTAAAATTAGTTCTCCGTGGAATTTATTTATGTGCTCTCTTACTTTCGGACCAGTTTGAATAATAATTAGTCTGAAATCTGTATTTACTTGTTTGGCATGATTTGAATTTCATTTTTTCACCAAGGAAATTTTCCAGTTGTGTAAAATAACATTTTTATTACCAGAAGCAATAACTAAACCGTTATCTGGCTTCGCATGTTTTATTTCATTATTTCTTTACCAATCCTATAGTACCCTTGCTTTTCTAAGTTTTATCTTGTCTCTTAATGTAGAATACACACTGGTTTCACAGAGTCTATTGTTCAGTTGAAAACTGTCATTGTTAAATTTTGATTTTCAAACTCGTAATTACATCATTCCATTGCGAATCTTTCCCTGTATCTTATGTCGTGTTCTTTTCGCATTATGAAATGCAAAACGGAACGTTCTCCTATATGAATGCCTGATAGGATTAAACTCACGTGGTTAAAAACGCATTATGAAACTCCATTTCCGCGTCGTAGATTTGCCCGTATTCGAATTTCCTTCATTAATTTCTATTTTTGTCTGTCCCGGTACCTAGAACCGAGCGATTAAAAGGATACTGATACAAAGTTCCCACAAAATTTTTGGGGTTTCCACACTGTCGATTAGTGGGTTAAATCTTATAAAATATACTTTCATAGCAAAATGAATGTTCACTAAATACACCCTATAACTGCTTTAGTCCGTATGTTTCAACATATTTACTTCCAAATGAATTCCAGCGAATCATCTTACGATGCGGAAATGTGGTATCATATCGTTTGAATTTTTGCATAGAAATAAGTTTTTAGCTGTCACTAAAAATGTAAATTGACAAATATTCATTATACTATGGCGTAAATATATTAAATAAATTTTTTTTCGTCTAACCTAAACTCAAACGAAATATTTGATATTCAATATCTAAAAGCAAAAAGGTTTCAGTTAGACTTCACGTCTACAATAAAAATAAAAAAACGGAAGGGAGAAATTTGCGTTTTCAGAAACGGAACAAACAAACACGCACGAACACGCAACGATTCATTAGTTCATAATTTCTTTGGCAGATTTATTTTGTCTTTATAATTTCAAGGGTGGATTTTGCAACTGACAGCTTGCGCAATTCGAGTAGAAAGCTGGTGCAAAATTGGCATATTTAATTATGCCGATTAACGAAATTTTATTTCTAAAATTATGCCGTATTATTGATAAGCTTTCTAAAATTAAATTTACAATATACTAAATATCTTAAGCAACCATAATAAAGATGACAAAATTTTAATAAAATTTCTCAATCCATTCCTTTTTTACTCCAATTCAATGTGAACGCTTAATCAATATTGCAAACAATATAATAGGGTATGTATTTACGCGTTATGCGCACTTTGTCATATTCCTCTTCGCAGAATTTTATGAAAGTTTCTGATTTTACCTACAAAAGTTAATTTTTTTTACTTGTGTGTTGGTTTGCAAATCTAAGATATTGTCTATTTTTTTCCTTTTGAAAAGCTGAACGTTATACAGAAAAGAAATGAGGGTGCCAATATAAGAGCCCGTTAATTGAAGAAAGATATAGCACATCTCTATTGCGTTACCATATGATGCTTTACCAAATTATATGTGTAGATATTTTTATAGATGTGCAAAAAAAGTGCATGCGTGTAAAGTTATTTTATAGAAGAATTTACAAACTGCATAATGGGTTATTTTCTTTGTTTAAATGAACCAGAAGGATAAAACACACTCGATCTCGACGAAACATATATCCTCACGTGCACATGCATTTCAAGTTATTGGGCGACTCATGAATATATATTTTAGTGAGGAATGTGAAACAGTTGGACGGTACGATTTAGTTAAAATATAACTGAATATTGTTTGTAGTGTGCGGCAGGGTGGCTCAATGTTTGGAGCACTATATTCCGAAACAGACGTACCCAAGTTCTAGCTCTTTCCGCGTCAAATTCTGGCCAGTAAGTGATGAGTTCCACATAAGGACGAAACCGATCTACTGGATGATTTACTTTTTATTCACCATAAATTTCTTAATTTATACTGACAAATGTATGTACTTAAATGGGTCAGGTGTTTAAATCAAAATAACAACCTTGTATATAGTAATTTTTATCACCAACCACGCAACCGATTTTTAATTATGTGTCTTGTCAATTACCTGCATGAACTCTCCCTAAACCAGTTTCACAGTTCGCAATTGCGTTTTCTGCTTAAATAAATTGGTTGTTATACAGTTTCCTCAAAAATCTGCATAATATGGCGTTTTATTTCTGTTCTCGCATTGAGCAAGCATCTTCACATTCATATCTAGTTAAAATATTTTTGAGGTTTCATAAAGTTTATGCAGCCTTGTATCCACTATTCGATGGTACATTAACTCTACGACTAAGTCAATTTTTAGATTGGCCCACATTTGCTAAATAACGTATCAGGGATCCATTTTGATAAAGAAGATGCCCGTTTTAGATGAATTTGATGTGGTTATATGCGCACAAAATTTATCATTATTTAACAAACATCGATGAATTGATTTCGTTTTTTGAATAATTAATAATTTGACAATTTTAAGTCAATTTAGAATAACAAGGGAAAATAAATTTATTTTCTGTAATAAATTTATTTTTGGTTTTTCACTGACAGAAGGAGAACTATGAGTATAATTAATGCTATTGATCACAAAATATAAATTTTCTCCATATTGAACGTTTATGTACCAGATACTTCATAAACTAGACAATATAGTTTTATAGTACAATTTTAAAATTGTATATGGCAAAAAAGCAATAAGGACTCAGTCGCAGGAATACTTATTTGTGTAAAAAATGAATAAATCACTGTTTTAATAATAGGTAATTTGTCCTGCATGTTGGCTACCAGTGCTACTAAGTAAATTATTGTGATAAAATGCACAATCTGAATGCTAAGTCTTGTGTCATATTTATCATTGTTTGACATTGGCATATATATATATATATATATATAGTGTCAATTGTAGAATATGTAACGCTGATTTAAACCTAACATGTTAAAGAGACATTAGTGTTAATAATCAATTGGACATAATTTATGTCCTTATTGGACAACTCCTTAAAGCAATGGGTGTGTATATGTGGACATCAATGTTATTTTTGCGTTTCTACGTAGTGTGGATTAGCTTCATGTTCATAAATGGCTAGTTAATATAGTTAAATGATCATTGATTACGTGGGCGGTGCTAACATCCAGTTTGCTGAAGTTTGAGAGCTTAATATGAGCAATTATTTTTCGGCCTAAGGTAAGTAAAAATTATGCTAAACATTTCAAGTTTAGCAATACTGTTCAATAATCATAATATTTAAAATGAATGTCATAAAAATTTAATGTTAGATATGCCAGTTATTGTATTTAAATTAAAAAATAAAGTATTTCGAAAGAATTGAATATATATATATATATATATATATATATATATATATATATATGTATATATATAAGCGTATGTTTCACAAACAACATTCTTATATATTTCAGTAAACAGAAATATAAGTCTAAAATATACTATTAATAATTTATTATAATAGTATAAATTTACCGGAAATATGTAGGTTTTTGCCCTTTGATTTTTTTAAACCTGTCCATTTCACAATCTTGAAAACAATTTCTTAATTTGGCTAGAACCTGCCAATCCACACTCTGCTCAATTTCTTTCTCCATACACGTAAGAACTAAAAGTTACACGTATTCATCCTTGCTGTTCAAGAATCATATATATGGTTCATTTTCATATTTAATAGAAAACTGCATGCCTGGCATTATCTGCCAAATGGCCTATATAATTAAACGAACATTTGTTGCGCAGGTGGTGATTACAATTACAATAATCAAGGTTGTTATCTTTATAGAAACACCTGTCCCTTTATGTATGTATATTTGCCAGTATTAACTAATAATTGTGTAGTGTTGAAAAGGTAAATCATGCATTAGACCAGTTTCGTCCTTACTGGTAACTCATCACGTACTGGCCAAAATTTGCTGAGGACAGGGCTCGATCCTGGGCATGTCTCCTTCTAAACCTGGTGCTCTAACCAATGAGCGAGCGTACCAAGCACGACTTACAATTTTTTTAGTCATATACGAACTGATATTTTACAGCTAGCCTTCCCTTTATTTGCAGCTAATATAGCAACCTATTAGACCTGAAGTTCCAACTAACCATCCCCAATCTGTCATTACTGAACAGACACCTCACCTTATTGTGAAAAGTTATCGACATGAACAGTTATATAACTAAACGAACATTGGTTTCGCGGGCGGTAATAACAATTTCTATAATCAGGGTTGCGAACATTGACATAAATACTTGTCCTTTAATGAACGTACATTTGTCAGTATAAACTAATTTTTTTATGGTGTTTAAAAGGCAGTTCATCCTGTAGATCGGTTTCGACCTTATTGGGAACTCATCACGTACTGTCCAGAATTTCAATACAACTTCCCATTGTAGTGTTGTGTCTGGTCAGTAATGACAGATTGGGGATGGTAATTTGGCACTTTGTGCCTAATAGGATGATATATGAGCTCTAACTCAAGGGAAGTCTAACCGTGAGACATTAGTTAGTATATGAGTGGTTATTGTGTGAAGTGTGTGGCGGGGTGGCTCTGTGTTTAGAGCACTAGATTCCGAAGCAGATGTGTCCCGGTTCGAGTCCTGTCCGCGGCAAATTTTGGACAGTACGTGATGAGTTCCCAATAAGGATGCAGCCAGTCTACTGGATAAATTGCCTTTTCAAAACTATACGATTATTAGTTTATACTGACAATTGTACGTACATAAAAGGACAGGTGTTAATATCTAGTTAACAACCTTGATTATAGTAAATGGATTATCTGCTTAAAGGCAGCTGAGCAAACGTCATGTCTGCCCACTTGAATGCATACACATGCTCCGGCAGGCCTGTTTACGTGTTGATTAATAGTTCACTTATTGGTATATATAGACTTCTACAGATTTATTACGCATTAACGACATCTAATTTGAGGACTTGCAAAGTTTGAATATTTATTACATTGCGACCATGTAGATAAATTTTATCAACAAAGCGCTTTGCAGTATTTATGTATCAGTTTGATACTCGTTATATATTTATCTTAAATTTTTTTAACTTAATGTTAAATAAACATCTTTGTAACTAAAAAATTTTCAGAAAATAACTTTATTCTAGGCTACAAAATGCCTTTTATATTACAAACCCAATCTTTGCCTAAAATACTGTTTAATCGGCATTCGTCTGTATTTCAACAAATGCAGGATGAACTTATCCAATTTCTCAGACATATTCAACCTAATATATTTAATTTGCACTTTCAAATTATAGGTATGAATTTGTAATTAATTAATATTTTAAGGAGGAGTTAATATTTACCATAAAAATACAATAATTTGTTTCCGCGCCAAATCAAACGCTGTATTTTTGTTAAGTTTTTGATAGATTTAGAGGATTCTGAATGAACGGTAGGAGACGAGACTTCATTTTTTTAATGAATGATTCGGTGGATTGCTCATTATTTTGCTCAGCTAATTGTGCGATATATTTTTCATCTCGATTTATAGAAATTTTTCATCATTTATTCTATTCTTTGTGATTAATATAGATTCAGCTTCCTTCTTACGAAAATTTGTCAATATTTATTCTACGCCTTTCTTCTAATGAAATGAATAATTATGTTAGCGTTAACATTTTCAAAAATTAATCAAATTTTTCCTAATTTGACTATCACTCAAACTTAACTACTAATATTTTAATTTTCATCATCGTACCCAGACTATAGATAATTATAATTTGCCTGTCATGTGAAATGGCCCGCTTCTTTTCAGAAACGTTCTAATCTTTACTTAAGCCACCATATCACAAATCAATTGAAATTTTTTAAGAGAAAATAAATTAGCTATTTTAATTTACGCTTCTGTTGAGCGTAAAATAAATGGGGTTTTTATTCCACGCTATTAACCTTATATTATATGTTATATAATGTGCGTATAAAACTCATACAGTTTCGTGAGCAACGAAGTTAGTTGAAATTGAATATGTTTCGTACGCAAATCTCTCATTATTTAGTACTTATGTGAAATCGATGTGAAAATACTATGTTTTACTAACCGATTTCGAGAAATAATTTGTACATTTAAGCATCGACCTTTCGTAAAACCACGATATTACGACAGTAAATCAAAGTAGAGCTGTCAATAATTTTTGAAATCATTTTAAACATGTATATCATATATTTTTAAATTAATAATGCACAATGAGTATCTATTATTGTGCAAGAGGTATTGCAAACCAAGTTAGAAAATCGTTCAAATAGAACAAGAGGAATGATACAAAGCATATATTAATAAACTGTATAATCGTTTATGCTGTCCAATTGTCCCGCACACCTTGAAAAAATGTAAATCAGGTATCATGCTTAGTACAGGCTCTACTGATGAATCGCGCAAAATTAGTTTACCACACGAAGATTATATAACTATTACATTCGTATGGAGGATGTGCTGAATGCAGCAATATTTGATAACTGATATCAACCGCAGCTTGAACGTAGGAGACTTCTAGAATAGCAGGTATTCTAGAATGGTATTTTTCTAAATTTTGGTGGAATTTAGCCTAACACGAGCAATATACTTTTGTACCCATTACAGAAATAGTGCATATTATTTACTGTGCGTTTGCTTTTAATCGCACTGCAAAGAACATTACGTGAAGTTTGTTCAACCACTGCATGAATAAACCAACGTATCAGAGATTAAACCATTTAACTGTCTCAAATATGATTGCTAAATACATAGCGGTTTTGGACATAGTTCCATTTTCTACGGATGAGTTGCCAGTAAGCATGAAAGCCAAATGACAATAAAACCATAGTTTTCGATCATATCTTTCTGGTACCAAGTGAAAATATTACTTAATAGGTATGCAACAACTTATACACAATTGAAAATTCTTCGTGGGTTGTTCGACCTATCAAATAAATTATTGATTACAAGGATGCGTAATATTAGAGTGATGTTATTTTTCTGCAAAGTAGGACTAAACGCGAATATAAAGAATCAATCACTTCTTATGGAAAGAAAATCGATTGCTGTTGTAACTTTAACAGCTACTAGGGGCAGTATGTAGATAGATGTGACCGAGTAATTGTGAATCTAATCCAAGCGCAAATTAAATTAAAAGATTCTAGCAAAGACTACAGCTTGGCTGCATTAGCCGCATAAAATCACAAGATTCAAACACAATATAAGTTTCATATCAGTATATTTTCTGCATATTACATGGAAAGTTGTTGCATATTACAGTGGGAGTCAGTTGCCGCATCCCTTTAGCGTAGTTAAATAAGCGACAATATATTTACACATCGCCGTATGCGTTAATTGCTTCACGTTTGCTGTTGGTTTTCCCTAAAATATTATGGAGTTCTAAATTTACTAAACACCTGGATAGATTAGTCAAGTTGAACATTTCTAAAAATACAAACCTCCTTAACGGCTTCTTGTACGCTTGCTTTAAGAATATATTAAGTAATAAAATGCAAAAAAGTAATTCACTTATTATCATCAATACACAAAATTTACTGAACTCAAATTCATGCAGTAAACAGGAAACATATGTGCACATGAGATTATAACTTTCGTTCATGCTGACTGGTTTATCCTTCTGGTCTTATTTGAACTAATTTTGGTAGGTGTGAAACACCTAATTCAAAATTGCATATTTATTAAGTCTCCGCAACAAAAAATTCTAACTGGAACATAAGTTTTAGGATTGACTTTTTATGTGCTTCTATCAGCATACCTAAAATTTTAGGTAAACTTTAACATAAATTTACTTAAATCAAACCAGATTATCAAAAAATGGAACTATTTCAGACGAGAGGAGCATTTGTAACTTATGTTATCATGCGTTGATTAACGCAGTGATTTCTATTTCTAAAAATTTTATTCTCAGGATTCTTGATAACATTTTTCTACTTTTATACATTTAAGACATAAATAAATATAAACAATAAAATAAAATAATAGGTGTGCACTTATTATTGTCGAAACAATTGTGTGTAAAAGTGTTTGTCTTGTTAGTAAATAAACAGTTTGCATCAAAAAGGAAATTAAAAATAGTGTAATACTAATTAGCGCGGGAATTCCTCTTTGAGTAAAATCTGTCATAAACTTACCCTTATACTAAATTCAGTACGATAACCTTTTCATGTCGCTTAGAAAGAATCTACATGATGAAATAATAATGGACAAATATTTACATTAATTTATAACGAATTCGCCATTTTTCTCAGCACTATTTATTTCAATTTGCACCATTTATTAAGGATGTTTCATTATAACATTTGGCTGAGCCCTTTGATAATTTAACATGCCCCATATAATTCTATTTAACGGTCATGAACAGCGAACTCAAATGACCAAACTTTAACGTGGTTAAAGAATAAGTCACATCCGACTTAAATAACATAAGCTTTGATAGTTTATTTCTGGAGGTCAGCAAACCAGTCGAGCTAAAATATATGCCCGAAGTGCATCTCAATATAAAACTAATTTTTGTGTAACAAAATATTGTACAATAAGGGGATCTTTTCTATTTGCTTGAACATGTTATGTCCTTAGACCAAATTTTCGTTTGCCAATATTTCGTAGGTCTTATGGAATTTCTTTGTAGGCACTCCAAAATTTTTACAAACATTCATTAATTAAAAAGCGAAGCCAATGAAATTCGTTTGAAGGGCTGCATTAGTACTTGCTGTCAGATCTCATAACAATTGATGCCATTTTGCTATTGCGTTACATTTAGTTAGTTTCAGATTGATATACGAACACGTTCTTATTTATACGTAACAGTATACATTTATAAATACATTTAAACATACGCACACATAGGACTCACGCTTCTCAAAGTGAATCGCCAGCAAATTATATTTATTCTGTCAGTAAATATGATTGAAGCCGTTTCAACGAACATTTGCACTTGTATTTATTGCCTGTCGATATTGAGTGTGACGGGTTGAAAGTTGTCAAAGTAATTCAGTAATCAGCTTAAAAATATTAGAATTCAAAATGTGAACAAATAATTCAGTAAATTTTTGCAATAATCTCGGTTCAGGTAAAGGTCTGAATTCTATGCATAAGAGCAAAAGCACGAGCTTTGTATACATTTAAATTGTTCAACAATCTATTGATTTCCCTCAGAAAATAGAGTCAAGTTCATGTGCAGATTTGAAATTGTATTGCTTTTATACGAGCAGTAATTACAATTGTTTTAGTAGCATTGGTTCCCTTCACACTAGTCCTCTTGAGTGATGCTTGAATTCCATTTCAAATGGATTAAACCATCTTTAAAAATGTTGATGAGTCAATATCTAAAAAAAATAAGAACGACACAGGAATTCATCAATTTATCGTTATTAAACAGTTATGCCAAGTAAAAATGTTCCATATTAGTAATGTAAATAGCGTTGTTTTATTTATTAAATGTATTTTTTTGAAACATTTCACAGTGGTAAGACCGACTACCGAACAATCATTTATTTAAATTGGGGATGCAAATTTGATAAAAAAGTGTGAGCTAGCAATTCATGCTGTGAACGCGTTTAGTCTTTTTTATGCACTCCTAAAGTACCAGCGAGAATTTCGCGGACTGGGTGTGAATTTGGACACATTTTTTGCGGAATTTGTTACTTAATACATTACGCAATCACTTCGTACACTTCGCAACACTTTCAGTAATATACTGAGTTACATTTTTGGTTTGCCTTTCCTTCAGACGTAGTCCACGTGACATCTCTTTGGAAATCGTTTCAACTAACTAGCCATAATGTGCTTTCATCTGGAAGTGATAATCGATTGAAATTATTATCATTATCAACGCCCGTCCAATTAATGGTTCTTTAAATACAAGCCATTGAACTATCAATTAGCTTATGTATACTGATTCGTCAAAAACATCTCTTTACCATTGTACAATTGGATTTTAAAATTATTGACATTTTTTGTAAAATTTTATCAACCCTTTAGAAATTTGTGTTTGTAAACGTGCGACCTTGCTAGAAATTAATTTTAAATATCTAATTTCATTATTTTATGAATAAGTTTGGATGTGCATTAATTAATAGAAATGTGTTATTGCATATTTGAAAGATTATGTCTTTATATTTAAAACGTTCCTAAATTTTGTAGAAATAAAAACCATTCAGTCACAAGATACGTGAAATGGCTTTTCATGCCCAATATTTCGTTATGTTGCCGGTATCTGTCTAATTGTCTGTTCATTTTGCTATGTAAATTCTTCAGATTTATATGAATTACAACTTTCAGTTTTACTCGGAACAATATATTCAAATAACCACGAATTCATGTGTTATCGTGCGCAACGAAAAATTTGATTATCACGGTGTACCTACTTACGATAATCAAAACAACAATTTGAACAAAAAAGTGATTGATTTTATTTGTCTATTTTTCACCTTCATTGATTAACTCATAACAATGATTATGCCACACCCAGGACGAAAAATTGCTTGATTCGAATAAAAAAATTAATTAATTAAGGTAGCATTTGTATAGGTCGATTTAAACCTTGCATTCCACTTAAATGCTAGTAGATTAAGAACATAGGCATTTTCACTAACATCAATTTGGTCAATATACTAACAACATGCTTGCGTGTGTGTGAATGTACTGTTTGATTGAGACATTAAGGATTACATTTAAAGTTGAATATTTAAATTTAGACGGAAGAGAAAATTTATATATTTTACATTATAAATACTTCCCTTTCCATAAAATTTTAAGGAATACTGCACTAATTCTGAAAAGGTTTATAAAATTGGTGGGGATTAGTTTTCTAAATGACATTCATGGTCACGGCTTTTTAATCATTAGAAATTCAAAAAAATATTTTTTTGTTGGAAAGTATAGTAAACGCCGCCTTTAGCTAAACGCACTGGCATGTTTCGTTTATCCTTTGCAACATACTGAACGTAATTTCTGAAATTATTTACAGTAGCCAAATAGAATTAAGCCAAGTGTTGTTTTTTCATAACCAATATACAATAAGTAATATGACAACATACGATGCTTCTGTAGTTTATTTGTCCGGAGCGAAGCATCAATTGGGATTCCAAAACATTGCCAGATGGGCAGGCAAAATAAGTTACATCAGATAAGCTAAAAAAGTTACGTCAAATGATGTCGCTGTTTGTTGAAACTGTTTAACTACACATTATTAAACAAACATTGGTTGCGCGGCAGATATAAAATTTATTAAAATCAAGGCTGTGAACATGAAATAAACACCAGACCTATTAAGTACATACATTTGTCTGGATAAACTAATAATTGTATAGTGTAGAAAATTTATGTAAATAATGAGTCTGCTGTTTATATCAAGTTCGCAACCTTGATCATAATAAATGTTTCCATCGACCGCGCAACCAATGTATGTTTAATGATATAACTTTTAATTTTATTACCACTTCCCCATCTAATGTGGTGTCTGTTCAGTAGTGACAGATTGTGGATGGATAGTTCGATTTTTGTGTCTAAATGGATGCGATATTGGCTCCACGAATAAGAAAGAAACTAACCGAGTTATATTAATTTTTATATGACTAAATATTTTGTGTAGTGTGCGGCAGGGCGGTTCAGTGGTAAGTAAACAAGATTTCAAAGAAAACGCGTCCATGTTCGAGTCCTGTTCACGGCAAATTTTGGCCAGTACGTGATGAGTTTCCAATAGGGACGAAACCAGCCTACAGAATGAATTTCTTTTTGTACACTATACAATTCTTAGTTTATACTGGCATATGTAAGTAAATAATGGGCCAGGTGTTTATATCAAGACCGCAATATTGATTATAATAATTGTTATCACCATCCGCGCAACCAATGTTCGTTTAATTATATAAATGTTTATTTCAATACCAATTCCCCATGTAGTGTGGTGTCTGTTCAGTAATGACAGATTGTGGATGGTTAGTTGGAACTTTGGGTCTAAATGGATATTCCATATGAGCTCCACCTAAAGGAAAAATAGTCTAACCAAGTTACATTTGTTAGTATACAACTGAAAATTGTGTGTAGTGTGGTGTGCGGCAGGTTGGCTCAGTGGTTAGAGCTCAAGATTCCGAAGCAGACGTTCCCAGGTTCGAGTCCTGTCCGCGGCACATTCTGGCCAGTACATGATGAGTTCCTAATAAGGACGAAACCGGTCTAATGGATGAATTGTCTTTTGTATACTATACAATTCTTAGTTTATACTGGCATATTTAAGTAATTAATGGGTCAGGTGGTTATATCAAGTTCTCATCCTTGATTATAATTAAGTTAGTTTGCGTCTGAACCGCTTCCACGTTTTGTTATGTCACCAGTTAAAACGCAGCGCCGAGTTGCACAAGTAAGCAGTCAAGTTAGGATAAAGAAACTAGCAAGGTTATATTCGATTAACAAGTGCAGTACAAATGCCGTAGCAGAAACGAATCTCTTCTAGTAGATTACACCTCTTCTCGTGTGCCAATTTAGCATAGGCAGGCTATTCAGTGGCGATTAGAACGAAAGGATTGTTAACCAGCGAGCTATTCAGAACTTTACAAGTTGCGATCTACACAAGATCGTTATTCTCAATGCTATATTGCAAAGGACCAGAGTTACTTCCAGCACATTAAAGTGTATCCAAAATTGGTCCTGTTCATATAAAAAATATATTACTATTTCACATTAATACAGATTAGCTAAAATCTCATGTTATTTTCGTGTTAGCAATCATGATCTTGAATTTGCACAGGCATGCTTGGCTACTAATAGAGACTCTGACAATGAAAATAACTAATTTGTCAAATTCCATCACATTTGTCCTTGCGCCTTGGGCACCGTGTAGACATCCTTGTGATTTCTGGAGATTTGAACGGAAAACTAAGTCAAGACTGTCCGGAATAATGCTATGTGGGAAGACAGGCCCCAGTGGAATTTAGTTGTGTAATCGGTGTTATTTTTCTTACTTTTGTATTTGACATTGAGAGAGTTGTATTGAATTCAATTATCCACTACTCTAGGCTTCATCTAGGTAAAACTTGTAGCGATGATATACAAAGGTGAGATTGCAGCCTGGCTCATAATATTTGCAAAGAAATTACTCCCAGTCGCACAGCGGACTACAACTAATTCTGAAATAAAGTTGATAAATATTTAGATGCAACGTCGAGGTTGAGCAGACCATTTGTATTGCTAGATCATAAGCGATGTTTTCGCACAAAGTTTTTCTTTTAAAAACAATTAAACGAGTAATTTTTATGTTATGGCGGAAACCTTCCGTCTGAAGGGAGTCCGTATATATGAAAAAATCGACAAATTCAGTTTGCCTTTTTATTGTTTGGTATAGTGGAAGATTAGAAAAATCTAATAACGCTTGTCGCTGTAATCTGAGAAGAGATGTGCCCCAAATTTAAAAAAAAAATGCTTTTCTGTTGTAACAATCCGCAAAAATGGAATGACTAGCAATTATGCAATATTTGGTCACTTATATTTGCTGTGTCCACCATTGAAGGTGCCTTCTGCAGTTATTCAAAAAATAATTTGCACAAAACTTAACAACGTAAAATTAGATAATTCCGACATTTTATTAAACACAAATGGAATGCATGATCCTAATTCTTGCAATGCTCCGCTTTGTGGAATTGCGACATCAATATCTGCAGCTGAACATCGTCTTTTTTCAGATTTCTCGCAAAAGAAATTATACCATACTAGCTATATTTGTTCGATTAAGTAAAGCCTTATTTTACGAATCATCGTTTTGTAATCGCATTAGTAAATATATTGACATATATTTTTCGAATGAAATTGCATTATACAAAGCTGTGTATTCCACTCACCTTGCTTCATTATATTAGTCAACAAAATTGGTGGTCGTGGGCTACGTTGGATTACTTTTATCATTGGAACCCTCCACGTATGAGTATCGATCTACGCTTATGCATGTTGTGTATGTTTGATTTTCTGGCTCCTTGAATTATTCTGGTTATTATATGAACTCAATCATTATAATAGTAAATATCATGGGATTGGCAACAAATTGCTTGTCCCTCAGAATTTTTTTCTGGGTCCAGTGTCAGCTTGCAGGACAACTGGATACATCTTTGGAGTTAACTAATAAGTACAAATTTTTAGTATTGTCGAGAGACGTTTATGGCATGTTGAAGACGACCATGAAAAATATATCAGTCCAAAATATTCAACGAAGAAAGAACTTAAAAAAAGCACACGTTTGCATCGGACATGGAAAGCCGCATATTAGACAACTACATTGGGCTTTCCGGGCCTCAGTTAATGTTTCAATCAAGCATATACTATATATATATATACGAAGGTCTTCTTGTATTTTACAGAAAAGGACTAGTTACGAAAAACAAATAGTTAATTCATCGTCGGACAAAATACGTCTGTCTTATGTGGGCACCGTTTGCCGATGATACCCTTACTTACTCTTGTTCATGCATTGGGATAGTGCGCGATCTTAGCATTTCTAAGACCAGAGTATATATTGTAATGCTTTAAGACATTTGCACATATATCCGGCGGAATTATTTTAGTTATATATGACCTACTATCGGCTTATCAAATGACAAATCAAAAGATCAAAAACCTAATTATCTAAAGAATTCTAAACATTGAAATACATAAAAGATTACGATTTGTTTGACATAGACATCTAAAAGTTCCTTTTAATTCTTTAATGTAACTTTAAATTGGGTGATGAAATGAGGAAAAAAATATTTTAAATGTCGAGAATTCAAGCCTCAATAATAAATCGTAGTGGCATATAAACATTTAATTTTAAATTATTTATTTAATTTTTAACAAATTACCAAATTCTTTCCAATTTAAGTTGATTAAATTCTATTTGATTTCTTTTTAAATTTCAACTTTTGAACAATTTATAACCACATTAACGACATAAAGCAAATAATCTACATTAACATGACTAATTTAGAATGCCCATTGGCAATATTTTGTCATATAATGATATGTATATGGATGATTTAACTATAAATGTCAACAAAATGTGGGCTTAAAACAAAGACTTATTTATCTGTTGGAACAAGAATTTTCCTGTTTTCGTCCTTATTAGTAGTAGTTGGAATTGCTGCAGGTAAAGATTGAACAATCCAGTACTTCGTACAAAGACATTTATCTAATTAACTAAGCTATAATTTTATCACATTACATGAAAAATCTATTATATAATCTAGGGTTAAACAGCCTTCGATACTGGACGAAATCCGTTGATGTCACTTTTAATTAATTTTATAACCGGAGAGAAGGCATTGGCATCTAGATTAAATATTATTTTCCCTTATAAATCAATATGCAGCTAGCTTATTATGCCATTAAATTATTGTATTAGGGCAGTTATTCAAAACCAACATTGCATTATAATTCTAGGCGCCCCGATTTTTGCCATGAATGATAGTTTCATTTTGAAGCCCTCCATCAGCTGCTTGTCTGAAAATGACTTTGGAACAAGATTTTCCACCCTTTTTCTCCGAATTTTTGGGATTTCATTTCCAGTTCCATCGTCAGGATTCGCACTATACGCACAGGAAAAAAACAACTTGTGACACATTTTGGTGTCAACCCTGAAGTTGGGACTTGAAATGATGTCCCCCCGTGAGTACGGCGGCGTAAATAAAAGCAAGATGAACAGCAGTGAGCCATACAAGTCAACATTTAAACACTGCTTTATGTAGTAGAATAATTTTCGACAACTACCTCACATGTCATATTAATTGAATGACCAGATCTAGTTCTTCGAACCGGAAAATGATTTCTTTGGCTAAAAAGCAGACTTACAATAGAATTTTGCCCTAATATTTTCCAACTATCATTCTTTCTCAAAATATGTGTAAAAGTAATTCAGTTTACGATCGCGTTTACAAGAAGACAACAAAATTTTACGTAACTAACACACGTAAGCACACAAAAAATCATATATATATAACGCTGTAAAGTAAATTGAGATACACAGAATCCGAAGCATATGTGGTTCGATTCGATTCCCGTCCATCGCACAATCTGGACAGTATTTTAATATTTACCAACAAAGACAAAAGCGGTATACTGGATAAGTTTGAGTCGCTGTCTGATATAAAATGTTGTTTATGCTTACGATATGCATATATATATATATATATATATATATATATATATATATATATATATATATATATATATATATATATATATATATACGGTCTTTACTTAAATTCATAGTACCATTTTTATGAGCAAAGAAATAAAACTTTTCATCAGATATAAATATCATTTCTTTTTTTATGATTATTTTACGTATTGCTTATGAAAATCAAAATAATCTAGAAATCAATGCGAGAGGAATTCTAAAATATAGGTATGGTGAATAATTTGTATACATCATCTCTAGTTAGGCTCTATGCCCGAATTTTATTTTCTGCTTGCATATATCTCCCTGCAGTGTATTGTTTCACCCTAGCTTTTCATATGTTGCTTAGAACATTTCTCTTATTGCATTTGGCAATTTTTTAAAGACCACATCTTAATAGCATACATGTGAGAATTTAATGATATACTGAGAAACTGCGGATGTGTATTTGCCCTTTGATTTACCGCTCATTAAATTTTTTTTTTAATTTCAACCTCGTATGTAAATGTACATTTGATCGGTCTTCATAAGTTTATCGACCACATACATAAATATTGCTAAATAATGTTTGATGTCGCCATAAATGGTTGTTCACATTTAATTGATTTTTAATGAAAGTGTGTTACCCTACAGAACACGCTTATTTTAGCTGCATTGTATATGCATGTTAAAGCCGTTTCAACTTTTTTCTGCGTTGTCAGAGAAACAATGTCCACATTAAATGGGATGTTAAATTAGATTGCTCTAATTTCTGGTCCTAAACAAGTCTGTTTTTTTATTACATAACTTGGAACAATAGTGTAAATTAATTGTCTAGAATAGACAATAGACATTAGATAGTTTATTTCATTAATATATTCATCTATCAAATCCGGTTTAACCAATGTATCAATTTTTGGAAGGCAGACGCGAACTGTTAATAATTTATACCGAAATGACGTAGAGCTGCAACAACGCAAACTTTGCACACACAAGGCTGGTATATGTTTAATTACTCATTTAAATTCAACTTTAAACTCTTTCATCATTAGGAAATCATAGAAACGTGTTCCATCTTCTTTCTAGTAATTGTCGGGACATTGATAGTACTGTGAATTTAATTAAAACTTTCAAGTAGGTTGCATGACTTCGACATATTCTTAAAAGCGAGAAATATATATTCTACATACGTAACAAGTCTTAAATATTAAATAGAGTCTCACTTTAGTAGCGTGTTACGCAGACCGCAATTACCTAGTCATCCACTTCTTTTTGAATTCTATTAGAACGTAAGTGTACGTCTTTCATGTATAACAAAACTGATTTTCACAAAGTACTACGCAGTGTACGTTTTGGCCAGAATGCTACAAGAACTCTTAAAACAACTATAAACAGCTTTGAGCTGGTTCCATGCTGGATTTTTATATGATTAAATAACCGTAAACTATATGGAATTTTATGTTTCATCATACATATTTTCCTAAGTAGTCGGATTGTTTGTAATTGGCTGTATGTCTTTTTGTGACAGTGTATTGCTGTATCCATTATTTTTGCCAGGGTTATTCTCACTAAACCAACAAAGTTCTTTTTCTGATCCTGCGAACCTTTTTATCGACGTTTTGAGCTGTGAACAGGCTTGCGCTTTGCTGGCTAATAAGTGAAAGATTTTGATTTGCTACGATGTTGTATGCAAAATCACATTATTCAAGAGTTGCCTTTTGCCGCCCACAGGTAAATATAAGTCTGATTGCTAAAGTTAATTCCCAATTGTCGAAAATTCCACTATAGTTTACAAATTTACTTGTACAAATTGTAGAATTTATGTTGGCCGATAGATAGAGCATGTGATTAGCAAAATTGCTCAGCATACGTTTTGCTGCATAAACCAAATTTAGCGTTAGTCATTATATCATAATAACCGTTTTCTTAAAACATTACTTTTAGCCCTCTACGCGACAAATTTTGGCCAGTACGCGACGAGTTCCCAATAAGGACGAAACTTGTATACTTGATGAATTGCCTTTTTCCACACAATAAAATGATTAGTTTATATTGAAAAAAATGTATGTACATAATGTGTCAGGTGTTTATATGAAGATCGCAACCTTACTGTTAATCTACATTATTTGACCATTTAAAAATATTGATCTATTTTTCATTTTCAATTTGTGGATATACTTTAAATCAATCAATTTGCTACAAACTTTAGCAAGTTTCCGTCAATTTTACGCAATTTAGGTCAATGTGTTGTATAGAAAATAATTTAAAATTTTTATCAAAGAAGAATGAAATTTATTTTTTAATCTATTGGTTTTAATAGGAAATATTGTATTATTCTGTCAATAAACGAAGCCATCTAGTTGCACTTTTTTTAATATATGATATGTTTTCTAGCGTTTGTAAAAGATTTTAAATTTATAACTAGTTTAGAGTTTGATGTATGATTCTATAAAACTGTCAAAACCTTTAAACCCAAGCATAAAATGAATGTATTTAAATGTAATACCGTATAATTACAGAAATTACTTCGTGAATACACATTCGTTTCGTACATTGTAACGTCCCACATTGCTTGACAAATTATATTATGTGTATAAGGCGTAATAACGGCTCCTACTGATACGCTGCCAATAAGCATAAAACGCATGTGTACATGAGATTATATCTTTCGCTCATATTGACTTTGTAAATTATTCTGGTCCTATTTGAAGTACTTTGTTATCATAATAAAAAATACAATATTTTAAAAGATGTATTATTTTGTTTCTCAGTGCTGTCCTTTTCGTTTCGGATTTGACCGCATTTTTCTTGTGCGGGACAATTGTTAGCACTCATAGGTCGGCAAAATCTTGAACCTTTTATCTTTTCAGATGATGTAATTTTTGGCCTCAGTTGATGGGTTCTCACTTGTCCCTTCTCCTTTAAGCCTTCAATTAGCTGATTGTCTGAAAGCGCTTTAGGATCAAGATCCGCCATTGATCTTTCACCTATATTTCGAGACGTTATTTCCAGTCTCATCTTCAGGGTTGACACAATACGCACAGGAGTAAAACACAACTTGTGTACAACAAGGAATGAGCAACTTAATCTTATATAATACAGTTTCACTTTCAAAAATATTTTTTTAATGTCAAAAATGCGGTGTTCTTAAGTATATTGAGCAATGAAGTATTTTTCATATATTTAAAGATCGGTTTTTATAATACCTATATGTGTCATCAAACAAAATGTTTTTAGACAGTATCAATCAGTACACGTGTTGCGCTCTTTTAGATTTGTAGGTTAAACCTTTATTTAATTATCCACGTTCTTGTTGTAAATCTTCTCTTTATTTAAGTAAAAACGATTGTGAAAATGAAGGCTGTCACAACAAAAGCTTCCAGTATTTTTTATAAGTAAATAATGAATATTAGAAGCTACTACTTAACATAATAGCTGGTATAACAATATATCATATATATTCTAATTTGCAAAGATTTCCATCTATTGTGATTTTATTCCATTTTTCCACAAATGCATGAACGCAGTGCTGTGCAATTGCTTCACTGAATAATATAAGAATACAAACCACGTAGATGAGATAATTTGCAGAATGGAAATAAGATGAACAGCAATAAAATTTTATGCTGATGGCTTTTCAATACTCCACCACGATCAATTGAAATATTTCTCATTGTGGAAACAAATAGAATTTTTAACAAAAAGCTTGATTTTCTGCAAAACTGAACGTATATCTGGCCATATAGGAATTTTTGTCATAATTTTCAATTTAGCAGTCACAGAAATCGCTTTAGTCGTAAATAAATTATTCTTTCGATTCAATTTTTGGTCAGACATCTTTTGACATTTACGATTTGACAATGAAAGGTCATTTATCTAAAATAAGAAAGCCTTTATTGTTTCGGTTCTGCAAGATATATCAACAAATGTAATGTTCACGTTATAAGAATGATAAAGTTGTTCATTTTATGCAGGCAACCGTTCATATTTTTCAAATTTTTTGCAATGTAGTATTATTTCATAGTACCTTTTCCAAGTGCAAAATAAAAAAAGAAATTTTATCAGATACAAGTAACGCTACTGTTTCATTTTCTTCTCAAGTATCTACAAATGAACATCTCTTTATATGTAAATTGAAAGGAAAAACATGATAGAAATATGTAAACATTCAGTGAGTATGAATAATGTAAACCAATCAATTGCGTGCGTCACCCTCAGTTCAAGCTTAATGCCTGAACAGTTTCTTCTGCTTACATAAATCCGTCTGCAATTTGTTTATCCATAAGGCTTCGTGTGTGGCTAGCTCCCTTTTGGTATCGCATTTAGCAATTATTGTAGAGAACATACTTGTGATGTTTCAAAGAGGTGTTGCAAATTTGCAGACGCATTTTATTTAAAACAGCTGTTTAATTTACAATGTTTTCACATTCGAGCAATTAACCGTCTGGTCGGTCGGCCTACGTAAGTTGATCGACAGCTTGCACATTTATATTGGTAAATTATTTTTGATGTCGACGTTAACAGTTGTTTCGCTTTGATTGATTGTAATGACAAGTGTCTTTCCATAAATAACACTCGTAGTGTAGCTGCATTATATGTACGTGTTAATGCCGCTTCAACTTTCTTAATTGGGATTTTCAGGTAAACTGTCTTCTTTTTTGTTCCGTAATACCTCTGTTTCTGTTTAATTCCCCTTTTATAATTGATTGAGTAATTTGTCTAAGTGAGCCATTAGACATTAAATCGTTAAATGCTTTGTTATATTCTTCTTCTTTGGAATTCTTACCAAACGATCTGTCAATTTTTGAAAAACAGCCACAAACAGTTTATAAATTTTTATTAAATTGGTACAAAACTGCTCTAATGCAAATACTGCGCAGACCAGTGTAGAGGCCCTATGGTCACTATTATAAGAGAATCTCTGGGATGCCAGGCCCGGAAAATCCTTATATGCGGAATGATCATCTATCTTGGAACACTTAAGTTCCTCTGAACTATCTTTTAAGCTACAATCCTTAAGTCCACTAGCCAACTGCTCTGTATCCTCAGTATTTAATAAACCAGCCATAATATTATTAAATTACTTGCAATTTATATATTATATTAAATAAGCTTACCAGGATACGCTGATATCCACAGATTACAGAACGATAAGGTGGTGACCTTGAAAACAAATATCCACGTCAATTACCTGAAGAAAATTTGAGATCCGTCGGAGTATTACGTAATAAGAACGATTGACAAAAGTGGATGAAAATAATTTATTAGCAAAGATTCGGAGATGGAACCACGCAGTGTCCCGCTTGTGCAATTCAACAACCCAGATCAAACTGAAACTTTTTCCTTCGACAAGACAAGTCCAAAACTTCGACAATATGAACAAAAGAACTTCTAAAAAATTTACAATTTTTTTCAAAAATTGCAATATTGTTTTACCAAAACCAGCGGTAACTTTAAATGTCCAAAAATAAAATTGATTTATTTTTATATGAGGAGTTAATTAGTGTCCAATAATTAAATTAACCTCCACACCAGATTTGTTTATTGTTAATTGTTCTATTTAGTCTACCATTAGTTTATCTCGTTACTGGTACATCTAAGAAAGGTATACAATCAACTTTCTCGTGATCTAACGCAATTATTTGTAAATTAAACTCAAAATTGTGATTAATTGTATTTTATTGGATTTTCTTCGAAATATTATTGTTAATCTAATAAATTTGTATATGAAGTAGAATTATACAACGAAATTTTACAATCTAACCACACCAGCTATGTTTTCCGCACAAATGTGATCAAGAATTCTGGGGATATTTATATATATAAGTTCTATTAACTTATTTTCCGTAGATAAAAGGTTGTGGTGGCAATTCTTTAATTTTAGTTTGCGTGCTCAATGAAGACATCTATCTTATTGTATCTAAACAAACTGACGAGGATTGTGGTTTTATCTTTGCAAGTCAATTTACCGTCGATCTCCGATGATAACATTAAATTTCGAAACACACAGTAGGTATGACCAACAGTTGATTTGAAATGATCTGCCATTGCAAACCTGATTTAAATTAGATATTTAATTGTTTGAAACAACAAATGCAATGACTAATAAATCGATCAGAAAAACATTAGGTCCAATACGTTGGATATTTATACCAAATTTATAGAAATGTTCTTCGAAATTGCAATTAGTCAAAATGGTAATCAAAAACCGTAAAATTAATGAGAAATGGACTATTTTTTAGCGTGCAGGTCTCTTTGCTTTCATTATTGAATAAGCACAAACATAAAAAAGATACATTAATATTCATAAAATGAAAATACCTTTAAATAAATCCAATTCTTATCATTCTTTAAATCACAATTTTCGTTTCAGATCATCAAGAGGCAACCAACATTAATTTATATGCATTTTTTCATTATTTAATTTATCTTTTTCTTCAACTTCCCCTTGATCATTCGTTATCTTGAGAATTTTTTTTCTATTTCTTTGAACACTCTTCGTTTATAATTTCCTGCTGTGTTCGAAGTCTGCAAATATTTATTTTTCTATCGTATCTTTCTTTTGCTTTATTCCATTTCTTCATTTTCATAGATTACAAAAAATTAAAAATTAGTTAAAAATGATTATATTGTTAGTGCTTTTGGTTTATATTATCATCGATTTTCTTTTAAACTTTTGTAATTTTATTTCGTTAAATGATTTGGACATGAAATGTAAAAGCCACTGGCTTGCAAATTAATCAGATTTATAAGATGTTGTTGTGAGTAGTTCATATGTAAGCGATTGTGGATTAGGTACTGCTTATCTAGTAGAGCATTAGTATAAGAGGGACACGAATTTTCTATCATATTAAGCAGGAACAATAGGTAAATCTCATGCCTAAATGCGTTTTTAGTTTACTGGCGATTCATCTGTTAGAGTCTGCGGTACACCTAATGTTCACCAAATTTTTTTCTGAAGATTTGCAAACAATTTAATGTGCATACAAACAGCAATGTAGTCAGCAACGCATGAAGTCTTGGGAAAAAGGTCTTGTAGAGCAAACACACCGAGTAGACTGTGTAACTTATTTGTACAGATTAACAAGGCAACGGTTTTGGCGATATGCTTATTTTTACCAAAATAAGAATTTGTACAAATCCTAATTGCCTGCTACTCTAGCAATGTTATGATCTCTGGCCTCGAACAACATCATTTATCAAATGTATATATACATTAATGTTGAAAACTAATATACATATATATCTTATTATGAAGAAAACACACAATAATTACAAATTCGATAATGTCTATTTGTTTCGACTCTACTAAATATTACTTTAAAAACTTTTAAATATAAATCCCAGATTTCCATTTGATTCTGAGAGTGGCAACTAGACTGACTCTGCTTTATTTCTATTTCTTGTTTGATCTGATTAGTAAGTATATTTGTGCGTGTCTGTGTAGGTTTCTGTTTCCTTAAAAGTCCATTTCTGGTTGTATTACAAAGTGATGACTGTGATCTGGACATTCTTTTATAGATGGTTTGAGCGTAAATCAACTGTTCGCATTGTTGGCCGCTACGTGTACGAATTTTTTTTACTCCGAGGGCCTGAAATTCTTTATCTCCCCTTGGTAACAGCGCAGGCTTTGCGTATTGCAGTGTTCAATGCTCATATTGCTTTGACATTTTTGTCGCCGTTAACAATGTATGTGATACCGTTTGTACAGCTGTGTTTTATTCTTCCGTTTTTTGCTAATCCGATCGAATGTTCGTTGAGACTGGCCTATTGCATTTTTTGATTTTATTGTTGTTGGGTATTGTGATTCGTGGCCAATCGATTTAGATAGCATGCTTATGAATCTTCTATATTTTTATTCCGGGCGCTTATTGTGTTAATATATATATATATATATATATATATATATATATATGGGTAAATTATTTAGTACTTGAAGGCTAAGTCATAAACAAAATGTGTACTCTTATGGAGAATTCGTTACGTACGCGATGTTGATAATGAAGTCAATAAATCTGATGTTGCTAATGGAATAGCTGATG
>JAQBSW010000525.1:80000-194659 GCA_029291075.1 Eudiplozoon nipponicum
GAAACTTCCAACCAATAAAATCGTACTCGTGACGAACATGGCTTACAGTGGAATATTTGATTTAATTTACATTAAATACGCACCGCGGTTCTGTTATCGCTTCACAGATTTCCGTGGTGATGTAATGACGACCATTGTAGGTCTGCACCCATCAGTTTAAGCAACGGACTGTAATTTTGCTATCTTAAGCGGCAATCCATATATACATATATATATATATATATATATATATATATATATATATATATATATATATATATATACAAACATATATTTAAATAATGCTTCTGCCATTGGCACAATCATTTATTCTCCAGAATATAAATAAAATAAAGATTGAAATATTTTCCCGGAGATATATATATATGACACATTATGCGACTTTTGTGGAATTTCTAAGATGACATTTCAGTAAATCGATAATATTGTGTGCAGCTTCCATTTTTGTAGTCCATAGTGGTTTCGTGTTGTAAATTTGTTTCCGATTCATGGGTCTTCTTTAAGCTGTAATCGCACTGACACTTTAGATAACATCTATTGTTCTTTCTGATATATATATATATATATATATATATATATATATATATATATATATATATATAATGATAAATTACAATGCTGCCCGGTTCGGTGAACTTAATGCATGATTACATTCATTTTATCCGTTGAATAACATAGTCAAACTAACAATACCAATTTGTGAAATATACGAAATTTTTTTATTAGTTGCTGCGCCACAACTCGAGTATAATCGTGAATAATATACATATATATTTTCGACGGTGTATTTTATTGATTGTTGAAACCAAAATAAGACAAAATTTTATCAATCTTTCTATAAGGTAAAATCATAACCATTTATTCTGAAACAATCTTGCATTATTGGAAAAACTTCAGTCAAATTATGTTGATAGTATTTATCGGAAATAAATTTAATAAGTATAATAGAGTAGGGCGTTTAGATCAAAAATTTCATTCCCATTTTATTACACATTTTACTTCTATTATCTCTATTTTCGCGACCATAAATATTTAATTGCATCTCCAATTATATGAAAGCACATGATTACATATAATAGTAATTACATAGACACATACACAAATGCACACATGGTAAAACTCATTAAAATTATTTGGTTATCATTAATTGATGGTGACCTTAGCAAGTGATTCATGGAGTGTTAAATTCATATAACATGTGCATAATTAACATTTATCGGTTGTTATCAATTATTTTCAGTCATAATACTTTTTTATTATGTCCACAAAAAATCATTTAGTAAATCTGTTTGATATTAAGACGAATATATATATAGTTATTGCAAAATGAGGCATGACTTGAATATCCCCAAAAGAATTCCAAACACCTCTTAGTGGAGTTTTTTTAAACAGAATTGCCATACCTTTCATTCTTAAGTGAAAACTAAGTTAAAATAATAGTGAAAATTTTGATTTTTAACCACTTAGATATTACTTCATTCAAGGGGATCAATAAAACAACACTTCACATCAATTTATAGGTCAGATATATTGGGTCCAATAATGTGAGTGTTTTACTAGAATCATCTAAATTCAAACCGATAAATAAACTGTCAAACAGCTGTGTAAATATTGATACACTATGTCAATAAAAATGCCAACATTTATAACAGAATCATAACTACATTTATAATTGGGAAGTGGTGAATACCTTACAAACAAGTCTATACGCCTTAGGCTTGCAAACCTAATACGGGGGCAAGTAATATGATATAATATCTATATGATTATTTTAGCATACATTTCGGTTTCACAAAAAAAGCACACCGGTATTTCCAGTTTAAAGGCTGCTCTAAGTTTGAATCGGAATTACACTTTAAACGTACATACATATTTACTCAAGTAATGCACGTCATCTAAACAATAAAATTGCTAATGTGGATGAGTTTTGACATAAAAGTTTAATTAACTCTAAATCGTGTAGATTACAATGTGAACGCAAAACAAACAAAATTTATATTCGAAGGAAACTTCACATTAAGTGTTCTACACTAGTTTGGATCAAAATCTGAATTCAACTAAGAGATCGGAAATGAAATACATTTTTACTTTTTGTTAATTAAATGACTTCAGGGTTTGTTAATCATGGCATCATTGAAGTAAAAATACAGTATACTTATATTCTTAGTTACAAAGAACTGATATATGGGCATTTGTGCAAGAGTCAAATACAATTGATTAAGGCAATGTACGAATTCGTCCGTGCTCATTGGCGATTTATGAACAAGATTTGAAAGAATTCTTGAAATCCAATACTTTTTATCCAAAGATTTATGGCAAACTAACAAATAATATAAATTTTATTATTCTTGAATAATGAAGTTTCTTATAAAAAAACGTTTGTAAATTTCTATATTAAAATTAATTAACTTGCACAATTTCATCTTAACAGAACTTATGCGAAATTTGTTTGAAAGCGGTATTTGTAACCAGTCAGAATACATTGAAAGAATAAATATAACGGTATATTTTCGGGCAATTTCTTAAATGCGATTGTCTTTATGTTTTCAGTCGAACATAATTATAAATTCAAAGGTCAAAGTCTTGCAGATTTAATAGCATTTTGTCAACTACATATTCAAAATCAATATGCGGAAAGGCATATATTACTCATCGTACATGCTCTTAAAGATATTTTGTTATTGTTAAATACGTTAAATTTAGCAGAACTATTCTTTTAATTCATAAGAGGTTAAACGAATGTACACTCTAGGCCAAAGTAAAACTGAACGACTGTACTTGTCAAAAACAGATTTCATTAGATGTCCATTACAAAGCAACGCATATACTGGAAGGAAAATATTGAAATTCAAGGAACCAAAAGATGTACGTCATCATTTTAAAACTCTTCGCCATGTTTATATAACTAAACCGAGGGTTACATTAAACAATTAAAATAATAAGCTATGCTGCTTTATTTACAAGCGGTAATAAGAAATAGTTTTATATGGTTGAAAATTGTCTGCTCCATATTCCATTAGCAGAAATAAGCGTAAAAGACTTTAGGATTCTGTGCTCAGGAGGATTAAATTGAGGCCAATAATTAGATAGATAAATTTTATAAATCCATGACAGAGGTCTGTCGTGTTATTACTTGCACTTTGTAGAGTAATAATGTGAATAGAAACAAGAAAAGTTATAATTTTCATATTCTAACATCATCACTATGATAATATTACACATAATTTCGATACGGATTTTTCATTTTAAAATGTATCTATTAGTTTTCTGAACTCTTCTATGTTCTAGTAGTGGTAGCGCATTTTTGATAATACTGACTAATCGTAAGACCATATTTTTCTTGAAGGTAATTTAATAATAGTGTATTTTGTGTAACGAAATGCTTATCTGTGCGTCATTTTTTTGCTAATAAAACTGAACTGCTAATTTCATAACGAGGTTGAAACCAAAATGGTTTTATAAAAGATATGGGAAACAAGATGTGTGACAATAAACTCTGTAAAGTCTTGCAAACTCTGTACTTGACTCAACATTCGATTACAAAATATCTATGCAGTCAAAAACCAAACATTTGTGTCATTTCATCACAATCATTTAAGCCAACCAATTGAACAATCGCTCTTGGCGTGAATTCTGACACAAAATATTTACATGAATTTCGCAATCTTAAAATAATCAGAAATTTCTTTTTAATTAACCTTCAGTCAAATGATATGGCCCGTTTCGAAAATCTATGATTATAACCAAAGCACGACAATAAACAAATCAACGATGATATACCCGAAATGTATACATGAATGACATAGAAATTTATAAAGGTCTGTCTCAATTCCACTGATGTTTTATACATAGTACTCGACAGGCAATGTTGTTTGCGGAATTTCTAAGCTGCACCTGGGAACGTTTAATATTGTCAGTTTATATGAATTACTAAGCTGAAACTTAAAAGAGATTAGACAGCAACATGATGATTAGTGCTGAGTTACAGGCTATTAGCCGAACATACACTAATTTATTAAACAATAAACAGATTATTCTTTCTATATATACATATATATATATATATATATATATATATATATATGCTTTGCGTTTCGTCTTCGCTAGCCAGTTTGACGTTGTACTTTGATGATGAACATGGAATTTCGATACGCATAGGCATCTCTGACTGGCGGTAGTTTCGCTATGTTTCGACACCTGGTTAAATAAAAATGAATTATTGTTTACTTTAAGTTCGCAAACTTGATTTAAAGAAATTTTATCAGCACCCTCGCAATCAATGATTTTTTAATTGTATTACCCTTATATATATATAAATGTATAGAGAGAGAGCGATAGAGAGAGAGAAAGGTGCAACAAGTGAATGTTTGTGACCGCATAGAAACTAAGCAGCAGAAATTTCCAGTTGAGTACAACGTATGAGAGACTGCTAGAGATGAGATTACCATATCTATTTTTTTATTCCGCGTATATGCTTTGCGGTTTGATCCTTGCTAGCCAATTTGTGTCGTTATCTGATAATGTTCATGGGGGCTCGTAACGCGTCATTATATATGACTTACGGTAGTTTTTCTAGGTTGATCGACGACTGGTTAAATAAAACAGAATCGGTTTTTACTTCAAGCTGGCAAACTTGATTTAAAGAATAAATTGGTATTGTTGGCCAACATAATTTAACGCGAAGCCGTCCGATCATATTGGTCAAGCTTGTAAACCACTCGTGGATTTTGTGATACACGTTTAGTTATTTAATGAATACAACAGTACAAATAATATATTATTTTATTCCTAACAAATAGATAACAAAACCACGCCTTAATTGAGCATTAGTAGACAACATAATTTGCTCGAACAATATAATAGTTATTTATAAAAACGTAAAATACAAAAAAATTCTTTCAAAAATAGATATTTTACATTGGCTTCGAATATTGATTATTAAGTAACGTGCAAGCTGTATACCGTGCAATGCATACTGAAATGCTCACTCATATTATAAGCTCGGTTATACACGGTACAGTCAGACACCTGCCATTTGATTTTAATCTCACCTCATATTGATGGAAATTTCTGGTATTTTAGGAAATCAAAGAGCCTTGAGTCACATAAAAAAACACATTTTATAATAAAAAATTCAAAAGAGAAAATACGAACGTCGTGGTACGTACACGTAAACAATTCCCTAAATTTTCATCGAAAAATTTGTCAAAGCCTTGGTTGCAACAGACAGTATCCCGTAATACCCAGCCATTTATATTACTCAAAATGAAAAATATCTGTAAATCCCTCTGGTTTGACTGGTTATATTAATAAAACGTGTTTTCGACACTTGTGAGGTGTCGTCTACTTTGATTGCTATGTTGAATCTGAAATAATCTCAAAATCTATGTTTAGTGACTACGAGGTTTACAAACATGCAATTTGGGATGCTTTTGCATGCGTAAAATTAATCAATATTAGTTTATTTAATTGCAGGTTGTATTTTCTATAAATTTATGTTTAGCAAGCATTTTTTTGTAAAAATGGAGATCTACTTTGTATGAGCCATCAGAGTAATCAACGTGTTCATAACTATTTTTAACAGACCAACGTAGGCTACAAACACAAACAATATAATTATTTGCATCAATAATGGACCAAGGCAAACAAATTAAAAATCATTCTCAATTTTTTATGGAGTTGGACGCTGTTACCACGAAGGGAAATCTATTAATACATAACACTTCAATGCGCATATGTCGCGGACTCTACAAGAAATTTATTACGCAAGTGGTGCCTTGTAAACTGGCAGTACCCACTCAGATTGTAAACAATCTACTGATACAATTATGAGAGAGCATCCAACGCATTCGAAGGGCAACCATCTATTGCCAATTGACAATCTAAACAACCAGATTGTTTTTTCGAAGGCTGGTATCAGTATGCAAACCGACAGCGATCAAAGATGCTAATAATTGCCCGTTAATGAAAGCAATCGATATAAACACGAGGAAACTTCATAAGGGTGATGTTAGAAACGCATTTCCACGAAATCCTAACGCGTTCATTATCATCTGTACTAATTAGATCTAATAAGAGAAATGTTTAAATGTCTTAACCTTGGGACCTCATTTCTGCACCTAGACAACTGTTGGACACATAAGAAATGGATTAGCAAAAAAGGATAAACGGATAGTTTTCCTGACGATTCCCACGAAAAATGCCACATTTAGATTAAATTCCTCCTGAGCACCGTGTCGACTATAAGATTTTTAATCGAAGACAGAAAATGTTTATTTTATCATGGTAAGAATACAAAATGATTTAGAGAATTTGTCAACAACTACGCAATTCCTATATTGAAGCCATCAAAATGTAAAAGTATTTTCTTTTTAAAACGAATAATTATAAAAACAATATGAAAAATAAACTTGATTTATAAAATAAATTTTTAACCTATTTTTTTTATTGAGGAGACGTCAGAAACTATGGATTATTCGGTATTTCGTGCCATTTAAGATTAATTACTTGTTCTTCACCAGCGATTACAAAATACGACGTTCCGTAAAAATACCGTAAGCTTAATTTATATTATTTTAAACATAAGTCAGATCGAAGGAAATGAACTTTGGCCTGTCTTAGATACACAAAGTTGTTGGCACGAAATTTTTGCTGCTACTGCGAAATATTTCGACTTTGACCAACATTCGACAACTGAAAGTGGTGGGCAAAATAGAAGCTATTCTCAAGCCAAGTAAAATGGAATTTTCCAATAATTTGTACAAGAGAGTAGTGATTTCATAAATATGAAATTATTACATAAATACAAGAATACTAATGTTATGTTTCGATGGTTTAATCTCTTGACAAGAATTCTCTATACATCATATTACATATTTATCCGTAAACAACAAAACGTGTTATATTTCTCATCGAAATGTTGATTAATTGTGCTCAATAAAAGTACCTTTGCAGAGTTTTCACGCAAATTCATGAAATGATTGAGGCATTCCTTGTACGATTCAACGGACAGGTTTAAAAAAATACGTTCTAAAAACACTATCAACGCTTTTGTTTAATTTTAAATCGTGCTGGGTATATATTATGCATGGCAACTGTAAATAATTAATAAAGTTATCTAAATTAACTAAATGCCTAAAGGGTAAAACAAGTTTGGCCAATTTATCTAGTATTCTTTTGTGCGGAAATTGCTTCTGTGCGAAACATTATCGTTCCCTGACTTGATAATATTGATAAAAACTCATGGTAATTTTGAATGGGAAATTATTCCAAAGCAGAAATGTGTTGAACAATAGATATATTGTCAAAGCTAAGCACATTTTGCATACTGAATAAAATATGTTCCCTATTTATTCTACCTGTCTAGTTTTACTAATTCAAATTAATTGTATTGTCAAGGGCTGCCTGTTTTCATAGCAGAAAAATATTTGTTAACGGCAGTCCTATAAAAGCTTTTATAAAATCATGAATCATAAAGACACATAAAAGTAACGTGGCCACACCCATTAAAATGTTAATGAATGTTAATTTAGTTGTTTTTCTGTAAGTGACTTAGCCTGTTGTTCGTTATCTTCTTGGTTATTGTAACCAAGTTTTAACCTTTTGGCGTTTCTAATTTTTCATATAAAATACCGTGTCTAAATCCAAAATGGACATTTTATGCTACGTTGTTTAAGCCTTACCTTTAATAAACTTGTTATTTATTTCAACAAGTTATCTAAAATATATATTACTTCAAGTACTGTCCTTGAGTTTATTGCATCAAACCACATGAATGAATGAAGTCAATATTAGTAAATACGCAAGCAACAACTAGAATTCCTGATTTTGCAATTTTTGCACAAACAGCGCTGTTCATAAGGCAATTATTGTCATTCAAATTTTACTTCAACAAGTAACGTGTCCATAAATATATTGATAATGCTCAGGTTCGAGTCCTGTCCGCGGCAAATTGTGACCAATACGTGATGAGCTCTCAATACGGACGAAACTAATTCTACTGGATGAATTGCCAATCCTACACTATAAAATTGGCTAAGCTTCGCCTTATTTTTTTATATTATCAGCTGTTCATTTAATCATTGCATAAATAAATCCTTTATTAAAAGTTATTTTTTAATTTTTTACCCTATAAATAAATACGATTAATTAAAAAAATAAATTATAAGATATAACAAAAAACACAAAACGAACACTTGAATTGTTACTTTCATGCATAGTTCCATCTATAAGTATAAAAAGTTTTCATTTTACTTCTCCTGTGAGCTAAAACAAGAAGAAATTTTTATCAGATATAAGAAAAGTTTCTTTCGCATAGTCTTCTCAAATATCTACTAATGAACATATCTTTATATATAAATTTGAAAGCAAAACAAGATAGAAATATGTGAACATAGAGAGAGAGTGTGAAAACGGAACCCAATCAATTTCGTGCATCATATCCAGTTCTAGCACAATGCTTGTACGTACTTCTTCTGCTCGCATAACTTAAATGCTTGTTTTAAATCAAATGGTCAACACACGTCTGCTATTGCGCAACATATCATTGAAACATCGCACGTATGTTCTCCAGACGTAGCAATCAAAGTAATTACTAAATGCAAGAACAAAAGAGAGCTAGCCACATGCGAAGCCTTATCGATAAACAAATTGCAGCCGGAATTATGCAAGCAAAAGAAGCACGAACGAGAATTGAGCTTGAACTAGATGTGACGCACTCAATTGATTGGTTTTCGTTTTCACAATCTCTCTATGTTCAGATATTTCTATCTTGTGTTTCTTTCAAATTTATATATAAAGTTATGTTCATTGGTAGATATTTGAGAAGACAATGCGAAAGAAAAGTTTCTTATATATGATAAAATTTCTTCTTGTTTTTGCACATAGGAAGGGTACATTGAATTTTATTAAAGCTCGCATCTCATAAGAATAAAAGTTATTGTTTTTTTCCGACGATTTTAATCATGGAATATGGACATTTAATAAATTACTATTTACCATAATTTCCAAAGACTTATATATAAAAATGTCATATTTTAATACACAATGTAATGCTATCTGAACATTAATATTATGTTATACTGACCACCTGTATTTAAAAGAAATCTTTGCATATTATTGGTAACGTGAACGAAACAATTTTATTTTTCAACATTTTTTTGTAACAAAAATATGTGTAGGCTCTATTTTTAAATTTCTTTTGCTCAGTTTTGAAAGCATGTTAACCTAGTTGTTCTTGCAGACCAGATTTAAAATCGGATATCATAATTTAAGCGATTTACTTCAAAACTTTTATTCAAATCTTGCCAAAATAAAATTTTCCTGAAATTAAATCTCAGTCGCAAGCCAATACATTATATAATCGACAATACCTTAATAAAAATAATGTATTGCAACAGCCAGCCTGAAATGAACAACATTTGAAAGTATTTTAAATTATAGGCTAAAATCTATATATTACACAGCTTCTAGTATTTGAGTGTAAAAACCAATGAGGTTCTCGATTAATCTTAACGAATAAAGCGATTTTGTAAGATCTCTCAAAATTTATAGTTTGAAATAAAAAATGAAAAAATTGCACAGCTCGGATTAAAAGATTAAAGGTTGCTGTTCTAATCCACAATAATTTCTGAACTCAAATAAATCAATGCACAGTTTTTGTTTGCATACTCCAGCAAATTAATATTTATAGGAAAATTGCAATTGGCACTTTAGGCAATTAATTTTTATTTTTTTATATGCAGAAAAACTGTGAACTAACATTATATACTTAGTTTTGCACCATATTAAACGACTGACACGCATATTAATGCAGTCGAATTAAACATTAAAACGCTAAATTAATAGTATAATATTTAATTTTTTTTAAATACGCCACAGTAATTTCGAAAGAGGGGGTAACTCGAGATTGAATCGAAATGCAAATGTTTCTTGCCAAAAATAACATCTGAAAAATTGTCAAATCTTGCATTGTTTGGAATGATACACAATTGGACTCTAATATAAAATTTAAAAAAAAATCTTAAATCATAATTTTTTCTCGCGCAAAGTTTCTCTTTGGCAGTTTTATATGGAAAATTTTGAATAGTATAATTGTGTAGCATTTAAATATGTAATACCACGGTGAAGTACGTTGCATATATGCATAAAGCGCAATGTTTCTATCCCGTTTAATTAAAGAGGAATATGCTCACTATCCCTGAGCCCAATCATCTAGCAATTTCATACGACTTTAAAGCGGTATAAAAACTTAATATAAAACACTTTTATATAGAGAGGTCTACACAGCAATATCGGAGTGAACAAGTTGGTTTTTAGAAAAAAACATTCTTTGAGTTAAATGTGCATTTTGCCAACTTACTTTATATTATGAGATTTCAATGAAAAGCCTCGGTTACCTTCATCCAATCTGTGCTATTTAAGGACTGTGAACCAATCATTTACATTCAAAAAATGATGCACTATTTATTTATTAAAATTGAGGTTGCGAGTAACTATAAGGACCATTCCCATTATGCAAATACATACAAATCAATATAAACTAACTATAAATTGTACCGTGTTCAAGTAATGTTTATTGTTTACATTTTTGTAAAGCATGATTTTTATATTAATCAACTTTAGTTGACACCATAGTTTGTCAGATCTTCGCTACAATAAGTATAATTAATATATTAATTAAATTTCACAAATCGGCATTATGTAATTGTATGCACTTGTGCTTGATTCCTGAACTCAAATTTTACTCGTTCTTAATAATGGATCACAGCTCCTGTAAATATTATACTCATATGCGCTTCAAATTTGAGCACGGTGAACATTTGCAAAGCGTTAAAATTTGATTTCAATCAAGAACAGTACTGTTACAATAGAAGTATATCATTTTAAATATAAGCATTTCATCTTTCATGCAAACGCTTTTTAGCGTATGTTAAAAATTTCGACGTAATCAGTTTCAATCAATGTTGAAATATTTCTATTATATAAAAAATTGTGAGACAAAAATGAAGTTCCAATAAGCGTTCTAAATAGATGACACGTCTCTTGAAAAGTATTCCTAAAATCACCTTACGCGGAACTTGGGCTGTCTAAAAATAAAAGTTTCCTAAAATTCACTGATTGGCATAAAACAGCAGATCGCACTCTGCACTAAATTATCAAAATATACAGTTTAAACGATTTGATTGGTTTTTATATGCTTTTTAGTATGTTGTATTTTGATGTGATATAATTTTAATTTTATGATATATGATCATTAAACATTATGTAATCCTCTGTGAGGTTAAAAGATGAGTTAGTGTTCCAAACGAAATTATCTATAGAAATGAGTAAATATTTTGCCGAGTTTAACAGAAATTGCACGGTCGTCAAATTTGTTATTTATGTCTGAATATGCTTAAAATTAATAGACAGATTTGGTATAACCAAACGAATTTCAATAAAAATACGCGTCATTAACGATAGAATAAAATACCGAATATTGGAGAAATAATATTGCTCAATATTGTAGTTCATCAAAATAAAGAATACGAATTTAGTTTAGATAAATAAAAGGAAATATTATAAAAATTTGATTAGATTCCTTGTCCACCAAAATGTAAAATTTATGATATCTATTATTATTTGTCGTCTTTTTATAAATACAGATGTACAAGTCATTATAAATTGTCACTCTTGATTTATGAAAAGCGCTGTATTTTTTTCTTCAACGTGTCTTCCAGATGGAACGAAAAGCAATTATCTGAATAACAGAAATCTAATCATCTAAAATCAATAACGTTTAATGAAAAATAGCTAATTAATGATACGCAAACAATAAACATTGCTAGCATGAATATATATATATATATATATATATATATATATATATATATATATATATATATATATATATATATATATATATTATAGATTGTAGCTCTGCCTAAATCAAAAGAAAGTTTTATTAATTAAACAAAATTACGTATAATGTATGCACGAATGTTTGTATACTTTTATCCATCTATCAATATATATATATATATATATATATATATATATATAATTTTGCACTTCCGACAGTGTGTAAATGTGCATAAATTTTAACCTATTTTGACACTTTCAAGTGTATGTGTATGTGGTGTATGTAATGATGTTTGCATCAATTTTTTGTGTATAAATGTGTGTATGTATATATGTACAGATGGGTGAATATATTTTTATATGTATGTATAAAAGTCTGTAGTTATCTACGTATGTATCTACGTACGTACATGTGTATGTACGTATATATGTATTTATTTATGTAATTATGTATGTATGTTTGTAGGTATTTATACATATATGTACGTATGTATGCATGTATGTATGTATGTATGTGTGTATGTAGGTTTACTAGCATGTATTTTTGTATATATGTATGTATGAATGTATGTATGGAGGTATGCATGAATATTTGCTCGTATGCTTATATGTTTTTATGTTTGTTTGCATATATGTATGAGAGTTTGTAATTATATATGAATGTATGTATGTATGTATATAAGTATATAGGTTTATATGTGTAAATGTATGTATTTATTTACTAATGTGTGTATGTATGAATGCGTGTATGTATGTTCATCCGTATATATTAGTTTATTTATTTTTGTACTTGCTTATATGAAACTAATCTTTAATGATTATAATTCGAAAATATAATGAACAAAATAATAAAATTTATTAATCAATAAAAGTAACTAGATTATAATGCAGAATTAGGTCAACATTTATGATTTTTTAGCAAGTATTGCCCAAACCGAAATTTATTGTCGATGCAGATAGTTTAGTGTCGGGCAGATTCTTTTCATCGTCAATTCGGCCGAATAAAAATTGCTACCTTCCCTTTGTAACAACCTCTGATTTGTGGTTTCTCATCTCTTCAGATGTATAACGGATTGCTGCACTATCAACCTCTGCTGTTAAGAAGCCATTTCTTTTTTCCATAATATGAAAAACATTAGGCCATCCGAGAAAATGAATTTTATATTTATCAACTACTTAATTTGAAATATAGGTAGAACATTACTGTAAATTCTTGATTTGCCTTTAGTCTTATGTGCTATTTGCGTTGTGCCGAAAATACGTTATACTTGACAAATAATAATTCAGCGCGAATTTATTAAAGATATACCAAACATTTGGTAAGCAAATATATTGATAATCTATTAAATAGGATATTTGTGATAATTCACATAACCTTTGACTTGTTTAAATCTAAACCTGTTTTACATTAAGAATATTGTAGTACAGTCTCAATTTTAAAAAGTGAGAACTTATGATATTACGAATTGTTAAATAAATGCCAACACGTGGTCATTTTATTTCTTAAGCACACGTTTTCGAGCATTATATGAACATCAATCCTAATTTATGTAAACAGAAGCACGATATAACTAACATCTGCCACGCCTAATGACGCGTTCCGATCTTCCATGGTAATCAACTGAGTACAAAGCCAAACAGAATGGTGAGAATCAAACAGTAATGCAAATATATGGCAAGCAAAATGAGAAATGTAGCTCTCATGTCTAGAATTTTGGCTGCAAAATTTCTATGCAGTCACGAACATAAACTTTCTGCAACTTTCGCCTCAGATATGATGGTAATACCATTAAACAAACATTGTTTGTGCGAGTGGCGGTAACAGATCTTTAAATCAAGTTTGCGAGCATCAAGTAAACATCAATCCCATTGTATTTAACCAGTCATCGATCAACATAGCACAGCTAACTTCATTCATAGGTACTGACGCGTTACGAACTTCCATAATCATCATCAGAGTATGACGGAAAACTAACTAACGAGGATCAATACGAAATGCACATATGAGGGAAGTAAAATTAATATGCGTCTGTCACATTCAATTATGTCACATATATGCTACTGGACTGGAAATGTCGGCTGATAAATTTATATTTAGTCAGATGCATTACCATGCCTAATTTCAAACAAATATGGTGCATACGTGGCTTTCTTAAATATTACAATCCATGGATATTTTATGCATTGTATAATAAAATATTTGCCTTTGTGTTCAGGCTTTTATCTTTGTCCGTCTTTGTCGTTGATATTGTAGCGTTGCTGCTTCAAATCTTTTTAACACAATATTTTCTATTTTAACTAATATATAACAGTTCTTATTTTGCAACTCGCAGAAAATCGCATTCGGTCCGCAACTTTCACTTTTTTCTATTAACACACAGTTTACATATTAAATTATCAAGTCTAACTAAACGATAAGTAAATAAATAAATTTGAACATATCTGAATTGACTAAATTTTATTAATATGATGCTTTTTATCGTAATTATATAACAAATTGCATCGTTCCCGTTAGTAAATCTGCTGTAAAAGTGTTGTTTTGGGGAAATTAGTTGGGAAATTCGTTCGTTTAATTGTCAATCTTTTATTAATTACATTTTTTTCTAAGTTTTACTTCTATGGAACTCAGAAGGTTAGTACAACCAACATAAAAACTGCATAACTATTTCAATTTTAATGTGATATCTAAGTGTTTAAGGCGTTTATTCGTATTAGTTTACTGATTCCTGAAGGTAATAATAGAAACATTTCAGCAGAAATTAGTTCGAAGTGCGTTTACTCTGCAATTAATCTTCTCGCAACTGTCATAATCAAAGATATGTCTAAAATATATATGTTGTCGTTATAAAACTGTAAAATGCAAAAGATAAAAATCACTTTAGCTCTACTTTAATGCTCATTAGCAATAGCATTTTGTAATTTGTCATGTAATCCGTTACTCTATGCCACCGTTATATCACATTGCATGCAATTTTCAACCAAAGACTAACTTACGCTTTGTGGTCATTATTTCTATGATATATGATAAATGTTCTTATATGTTTCGACATTAAAATCTAGAAAGACATCCTCGACACATCATTAGAAAGACAAACAAATTGCCGCTTGGGAATTTATATTTAATTAAAATAAAACGCATGATATATAAACGTGCGTTTTATTAGATATTCAAACACTTGACTTTGAAAATATATATATATATATATATATATATATATATATATATATATATATATATATATATAATATCCAATTGGTATTGTTGCTGTTATAAAATGAGATAACATGGTCGTTAGAACAATAGACATCAAAATATTCAAAATGGGTCAGACCTGAAAATAAGATAACCAAAAACAAAATTTAAAGAAAGTCTTTAATCTAGGTGTAGTTTGTAGCACAGGCAGGTCAGTAGATAGAGGTCCAGACTCTGCGGAAATTGTACTCTGATTTGATTCCCGCCAGCTGAAAAAACTGAAAATACTTAAGTTAACAAAAAGGATGAAATCGGTCTACGAGAGAAAATTTCATTTCTGCGTTAGGCAATATTTAGTTTCTACCTGCGATAAAAATTTATTCAGTTTATATATATATATATATATATATATATATATATATATATATATATATATATATTATATATTGCAAAAATATTAAATATAGGGATAACTACAGTAGCCAAGTCATCTTTCTAATATCTGTAGCTTAATCTTTCCGCATTAGCCAACTTTAAACGTTGCGAAATTATTAAAAACAAATGTATTCATAATGCTATTTTCCTATAAAATTAGAGCATTAACGATTTAAAATATACTAAATTCGACCAATTTCCTTCTTTCTGATAAGAAGCGCCGCCATAGGAGAATTCCTCGGACGGGGAATGTTGTAGATTATTTTAACGCAGCAGAGCACATCACAAAGAAACTTGTGTGCACACGTGATCTACCGCAGCTAAGAAAGAACATGTCGTCGCCTTACTTAAAGTCCTGTTTTAAAATACCGCCATAAACATGATACAAGATGATCGCATAAAATTCAACCAGGAAGGTAAATTAATAAATGACTATTGAAATATTGAAGAACATATAGCATTTGCTATATTTTTTAATGCAATAAAGTATTAGGTGTTGCGCACGTTTTTATCAATTTAAAACAAATAAGACCAGAATGACAATCTAAAGAGAGCATCAAAGGAAAGTTTAATCTCGTGAACATTAATTTCGTGCATAAAGGCGACTCATCATTAGGAGCCGGTTTTACGCTCTATACCCATTATAGATTTTGTCGATTAATTTGGGAATATAGAACCCTACAATCTCCTATACAGTGAGGCTAACTTCATATAAACTCTTCAATAGTACGACCTCAAAGAAAACTCACTATATATATATATATATATATATATATATATATATATATATATATATATATATACGGGTAGTAGCAAATATGACTCGGTTTTCTATTTCTTGTTTTGGCTGATTGGTAAGTATGTATGCGTTTGTGTCTGTGTGTGTGCCTGTTTGCATGTAAAGGTCCTTATCACTGTATTGCAAAGTGATGTCTGAGATCTGGACGCGCACGACTACAGTAATTTCAAAACAATATGCAATTCATACTTGCGCTGTTAACAAGTGAATAACATATATATATATATATATATATATATATATATATATATATATATATATATTAAATATACCAAGCCTGTAAGGGTAAAATTACTATGGCTTTTGTCTCAGTACATGATACCAAATTTATCGTTGCCGAGTCGGTACAAAGTTCCAACGCAATGTATTTTAAAGTATGTTAAAGTTCAACAAAATTGAGAGATACAACTTGTTTAGGTACTCTTTAATTTCTTTTCGAATACTGTGTATGAAATTAGCTTCACTTCTGCATGTTTACACATTGGTATAGGAAATTGTACCATCTCATTTTCCCAAATTCCTCATCCAAATATATGTTGGATAAAAGGCGTAATACGAGCTCCTACTGACGAGTCGTCATTCAGTATAATATTAGTGTGCATGCGATTATACTTTCCCTTCATGCTGTCTATGGTTTATTATTCTGATCATCTTTGAACTAATTTGTTTCTAGGTGAGCAACGCCCAATACAAATTTGAAAAACATATCTTGACCAAAAGAAGAAACACTAAAAATGTAAACGGTTTCATATAGATACGCATCACAACAATTTCAATGAATATTTTTTTTAAATTTGAGGGAAACATCCTGTGAGACGAAAAACTAAACGTCCACGACTTTGATGAATGCTTAGTATAATTTTATTAAATGTGAATTCTTAGGTCAATAAGAGACGCGTCACAAGAAAATCTTACAATAATTATAAGATAACGGCTTCTTCATTTATAAAATATATAGTAAATATCCATATTGTCAAGGATTCTTTCGAGCTAACCGAAAAGATTATCGAAAAATATATACATGACACCGTATGATATAATTTGTCTGTCTCATATCATTGAAAATAACATACTTTATAATGAGATAGGAGAAAAATTGAATTTAACTGTATCCTAATAAACATGTATGCTGTTAACGATCTCACATTAGCACGTACAAAAAACATTCAAGACACGTCCAAGGATCAATATCCAAGCAGACATTTTATTAAAATTTTATGCAACAGCATAAAAGAAATCTATCGATCTATCATTATGAAGAAAATATCTTTTCAGTGCATTCTATTTTTGAAAATGTGGACAATCAAATTTTACTACTCTAAGATTCTCTGGAACCAGCTGCAATCCTGAAACAAGCTAATGAATCGGATTTAGTTATAAAATTCACAAACTTACTTCATTTCAAATATATGTCTCTTACTCACATTAAACGTGACTATTTGACTTTGACCATATCCAGGACAATGTGGTATTTAAAACAAAATTATTTGTAAATCCCGGCATGAAATTAAAACAGCAAACAAGCAAACCAAGTCAAGAATATCAGCAAAAAGATATTACATTTCTCAAGCGTCAGTAATTTATATATTGAGAAACAACAATGGCTATATTTACACACACACACAGACACAGATTAGCACATAATAACAACAACAAACTTCATTAATTGTTACAATTAAAGATGACTACAACTTCAAATTAATTTCTCCTTAGCTTAAAACTAAAATATAAATCCGTGTAAGATATAACGGAATAAATGAATTTTGCAGGCAATCTTTATGAATAATATTGTCGGCTTTTTTGGTCAACAATTATCTCTCAATTATTTAGTCTAATTTTCATGAACTTATATATATATATATGTATATATAATTGGAATGTGAATCTTTATTATATTTAAATAATTGCTAAATTTGATAAAAAAGAATTAATTGGCATTTCTCCTTGCACATCCTAATTGAATTGTTATGCGTATTTCCTATTGCAAATAACCCTTTTCGATGCCAATTTGAATTAAATTTTCCTGTATTTTGTATTATTTTTTTCGAGGCGATTTACATGTTCTAAAATTTAGCTATAGCTGACAATCATTTGAAGAATTTCTGAGCACGACAAAAACAAAATTGTTTCCAAATATTTAAATTTATATTAAATTCTTTTTTCATGATATTTGAATCACTATCATATTGTTTTCGCAGTTTTAATTAATAAAAACAAAATTATACAAAGAATTTTACCTTTTGCAAGGGGATCTACGCTGTTTAATTTCTCTTTTACTACTATCGGACAATCTAACTAAAATTGAGGATAATTTCTAAAAAATAAATTTAAAAGAAACATGCAAACACGATAGAAATCTTTAGCATAAATAGTAGCCTAGCATTTACCGGAAATATGTCAATTTATGTTAACTTGAAGTTTCTTATAATTGATTAGATTAACATTCGTTAATTTGTTTAATTTAATACAACGAAATTTTAAAATATTGCTACGTCGGATGAAGAATGCTTTCCACTATTTAAAAAAATATCCTTTTCTGCAAGATGTAGCGTTTGCTACTAGTCGTTTCATAATTTCACCTTGGTAAATAGAAACTAAATGCGCACAAAGTTTTTTTAAACATTTGACGTTAATGGATTTTTTTAAATTGGAGAACTTATTACGTCTATCTTCTGCGTCTTATGCTAGAAGATATTCAAATTATGTTTTTGATCTTCATCTTTTACACGCTTTTAAATTCAAACATATTGTCTTTACCTATTTAACAAAATAGAGAATTATCTAAATAAAATCCATTCCGGCTATAATAATTGAAATCAATATAGGCTTCCTTGAAGACCTATTTCTAACTTACAAATACGAATGTTTGATGGCTATTTGGAAACTATACTCGAATGCAATGCAGCAGGGAATATTTCTCAATTAAATTCTGAACAAAAGCAGTTTGTTGGCATTTAGAAGAAATTTTCAAGCAATAGGTCAAACGAATTCCCTTCTTTGGGAATACCGGCCAGATCACAGTTTGTAATGAAAGATAACTTCCCTTAGTAATGCGTTTTGAAAAAAATATTTGGTGACTGGAGATTGATACTTTATAACATATATCAATAAAAAGCCAAAAACAACTATATTCCCACTTACTATGGTATATTATATTAAGTTCCTGTACAAATTTCATTTCTTAATTCAAAAACGAGGACAAGATGTTCCAACTCAGAGCACTTATTTACGTTTTCTGCTTTCAAAAACATTCGTAAATCCGCTCATATCAGGGTGTGGTTTGTGAGCATTTTAAGCCGGGCTGTTGCAGAAGTGTTGCCCAGTTTGCCAGTTGTACTCCATTAAAATTTATCTTTATGACACCTCTTCAATAATGAGCCAGTCTTATTTGCACGGTGCTCAGAGTAGCTGTTTTACATTTGTTAATAAAATATTGTTTTTGCGATAGCAGAAACGCAATCGTTTACATTTATGGTTAATTAGAGTTTTTGTTTTAAACATTTTATTGAGCATGACAGAACGTTCAAGATTTAGACACTAAATCAAATTAATTTGGTATCTTCCTGATGGCTATGTATGAAATTGAATGCATGCATGCACTTCCATGAACATGCACAGAAAAATTCCATTTAGATGCATTACTATGTTGGTACAAATATAGCACATTGAACAGCAGGTAAGGTTTAATTGACTCATGTACTTTTGCATATTAGCTTTGGAGAATTTTCCCCAGGTATCCAGCATAATAAAAGCAAATTATTATTTTCTGGTTAACGTGGGCGAATATGCTTTTTTCACAATATTAACTAGAATAGCAGAGCACTGCGCAATGCTATTGATATCTTTTATGTAAGCAACTAAAGGAAGACTCAACTTGTAAAAGTTATTTTGTATAAAAGTGTACTTAAATAAGATTTGCTCATTATAATATTAAGTTTGACAACCAAGTCCCCATGTCCAAATTTGAATACTAATAAATGACATAACACATTCGATATGGTTATTAATATTATTCTAAAAATATTTACATATAGAAATATACGTTAAATTTAATCATAATATGCAGACATCCGTCTTCGAACCAGGGAATTATTGACTTCCGTTTTAATAGTCATAGACAATATAGAAGATTGGTGGCACTTTCCGGAATTATTAGCGATTTTAATTAATTGCGATGTAACGCAGCTATTATTTTAAATATATCAGTTTGTAAATAACAACGCGAAACATAATTCACGTTTGATGTATTGAATGTAACCTTTACAGACATATTCGTTTTTGCATTACTTAATTTGTCTATGCTTAGCAAATTTCCTGCCTTATCCAAACCCAATGCGCATTAAGTAATTCTTCTTAGCAGATCACATTTCTGTCATTTCATAAGTGAGAACTTATATAAATTAACTGGAATTTTACGAAATTGCTCGGTTATCAAATATTTCTTACGTCATTATAATGCAAACTTAAATATTAGCATTCGTTTAATATTATAACCGTTTGATGTTAAGTTAGGCAAAAAATAATCGAAAACATTATTAAAATAATAAATAAATAAAATATTTTATGCTATTTGTCCCATATATACACAGAAATGATTATGCTTAATTTTACCAATTGTCTGGATGCTAAATATTTAAATAATTACTTTATGAATGCTGCTCTACACAAATGATGTGATTTCCATTGATTGAGATATAATTTTTTTAAAATATTTTTTAAGGCACACATAAGTAATCTAGCTTTAATCTACATAATGTCAAATCCATAATATAAATTTTAAATTTTAAGAAAGAGTAATAGACATTCTGGACGGAAATCCAATTCTATGACGCCGTGATAAATTTGCGAATGTAAACAGTAATTAGTTATATTCATTCCAAAGAATTACTCATTTGCCTTAAGCATCTAAAGTGTAAACTAGTTTTACTTTTTGTATTTCAATTTAAGCATCAACCGTTAACGGGATCCAAATTAATTACTCAATGCATGCACTACAGTGGAAGCAAAGTTTCAGAGTGCCAATTTTATTCAATGAGACGAAATGAAGCGCGTGATTACGTGGAAAATAAAAATCAGCACGTTGAAGCTTTGTGAATATCCCTTAAACATATGCTGAATTAGTTTTCCATTTTAACATTTAATAGCCTTCTTCTATCGTCAAAAGAATTTTTTTAAACCATCAACGCATCTGAAAGAGTAGATTTCATCCGCATAGTTAGCAAAATTGTAACCTGTCAATTTTGGTTATGATTGTATACTAATGACTCTTGTGTATAAAGTATTTTACACGAAATTGATAGACAGCGAAAGTGGAAAAATAAAATATTCTGTTTAATTTAGACAATCGATAAAAAGCTTCTAAATGTCATGCAATAACAGCTTTCAGTCACGGAATGTTAAACTTTTCAATCACTATTCATGAGTGATACTTTCCTGTTATATTTATAATTTTGTTAAGATGATGGAATTTATCTGTTAAAATTCGCCGAGACAGTTATTTGTAATTATAGATTTATGAAAATATAATGATAGTTTCACTTTTCCGATGTGTCGTTTAAACGTATGCTATTTTGGTTTTCGCACATCAAACATTTAATAAAAAAGTAATGAATAATTTTACTAACTAATTAGCTTAGCTATGCATATTTTTCTGGATATCTAGGATGGAAAATAACATTTCTAATGTATTTAAAACGGCTACATTAAAATTCGTGAGTACTGCAATTTTACGTTAATTTTTTTACCTTTTACCGGTCCATAATTTGATTTTGAACGATTTCGTTTGTTGCATTTTGTTACCTTATCTGTACATCTTCTCTTAGAGAAGGAGTGTCTTTTATTAAATTTGATAGCTCATCTATTTTTATGCTGTCAAACATTTAATCAATTGCGGAATATTTGTTGTAGTAGCTATTTTATCACAATGAAACTAAACTAAATACATTTCTATATGTACTAGTGGTGTTTTTATTATTGTAGGAAGACGATTTTAACCAAAATAATATGATTTTTAAATTACACTAGAAAAAAAAACAAGAAACCTTCTCGATCTGCTGTTATTTGCAAAGAATATGCAGATCTGCATTTCAATAAAAGCAATTATGCACAAAATAAAATATATTTTATTACCACTTTCCATAATTGTAATTCCGAGAGTTACAATATATTTTTCCTAAAAAAATAATAATAAAATAATGATGATATTAATAAAAATGATAATACTAATAAAATTATTAATAAAAATTAGATTAAAAGTAATAATTATTATTAAAACAAAAAAATACTATTATTGTATTATTATTATTGTATGTATTGTGGTATTATTATTATTATTAATGTGTGTGTATTATTATTGTGTGTATTATTATTATTATTATTGTGAAAGAAACAATAACAACTATACTTCACACACTATCTAAAGCAATTTCCGTAAAATAATATTTTTTTATGCAGCTTTAATCATGGACGAAAATACTTCATTTAGTTGATAAATAATTTAGCTTTAGAAATACCATTTGTAATGAATCCTAAATAAATATAGAAAAAAATACTTACTTTAAATAAAGAGTTACATTAGAATTTTTCGCAAAAGAATAACCTTTGCACTCTACAGTTATTGTTATTTATTTTAATTTCAAACATCCAAATAAAAACGGTTATCTCAAAAGATAAACAAAACATAATCTGCAAAAGCAAGTAGTCATTATTTGCTTAGGATTTTTTGGCTTCATTCCTTTGCACAACACTGCCACCCTCTTCAAATAACTTTCAGTAATATGCTAAATTATCATTGCAGCTCGCCTCTACTTTAAATGGGGCCTTGTTGCATCTCTTTGGAGGTAAAGTTCTTTCTAGCCGGCCTTGATCCGTCGTAATATAACAGACAGCAGGCTACCTGGATATTTGGTTTTAAATCGAAGATTTATAAAATTAAACTATCATTAATTATGTGGGTTATGGTAAAAATGGATTAAATCAAGTTTCCATGATTGATATTCATTTTTCGGTATAATTTTTTTGTATTTTATATATAACTATTTGTGATATTGTGTCATGTCTGTTCTATACTGACTAATTAGGGCAGACTATTTGGAAATTGTAGTCTAAAACGATGCAATATTATCACCATGTCGGCTCCAGGTTTGCGAAGTGGATTAGGTCATAATTTCCGAAACAAACATGTGCAGTTTCGAGACCTTTTCGCGGCAAAAGTTAAACTTATTTAAAAGATGTTAATAATTTGCCATCATATGCGAAATTGCGTTGAATTCGTTTATGTATATTAACATGTATGAATATGCAAAGATATGCATATAAACTATTTTCCTTCAGAAAGCAACATCTGTCACTAATAAATCCGTTGCAAGTTTTTTTTTATTAAATTATGTTCCGTTTTTCTTAATATAGTACAATAGAATTTCAACGCCTTGAGATACTTAGTTCGCCCGCTACAGAACTCAAAATTTAGCTATAAACGCAGAAAAATTAAATTAACAAAAGTTTGAAATTTAATCTAATTAAGGTAATAAAGAAAACATCGGATTCAATTGTTCAATGAATAGGGTCCGAATTAGATTTAAATTGGACAAAGCCATATTAATAGACGAATTTTTTGTGTCATTAGTGAATCAGTGGCTCCTCCAATGGGGAACTGCAAGTGCATCAAAACAACTTGATCTTGTGATTAAACAATTAATTATTGCTAACTTTTTCCCATCTTTCGCATCTCAGTAGATCTCATTTCATAATTGTTACAACATGTTCAATAGTGTAGTTTATATTCATTAGATGTTCGCAAAACTAAACATGTGTTTGCGAAATAATTTACAAGCCTGGATGCAACTACTAAGTTTACAAATGCAAATTTAAGGTTAAACTATGTGGTAATAATTCTTCAAATCGAAATTTGAGCTTATTGTGCAGTAACTTATGCTGTCTGGAGCAAAATTCTAACTAAAAGTTTGGACAAGTAAAGTTTTTTAGCAGAAAATATTCTCGGTTTCAAATTTGTATTAGCGACATTGCTTTAGTAATCGCATGAATACATAATCCTAGTTTGCATTACCATTATTGTTATCTGTAGTTTATTTTGCGCAAATTATGTACAAAATTATTATACCTCTTACTGTCCTAGGCATATACTTAGGTTGAAAATGCTGTTTTAAAAAATCATATGTCATTGGACTGAAATATATCATGTAAATTTTTATTTGGGGGTATAAACATCCACCTTCAAGTTCGTAAAATCATAAACGTTGCATTGTGGAAATTAACTAAATCAAAATAAATATCCTTAAATTTCTCCGTTTATTCCAGTATAATTTAATTTTAATGGATGAAGTGTTAGTTGAATAATTCTTCTACTTCCATGTCTGCCAGAGCAACTTAAGAGCATGTCTATTTGGGAAAACCTGAAGAAAGGTATTATTATTCATAATAATTTTTTTTCTTTCTTATAGTTTTTCTTTTTTATAAAATGGCTAAAATATATTTATTACTTGTAAGAATTAATTATCATATATCGTACTGCATTGTTATAGCTTGTCAATGGGAAACACCAGAATATTGTGATCAAGCTTTTAAAAATGGATCAATAAATATCCAGCTGACATTGAAAAATCGTCAATAAGAGTTAATAGTCTCCAATTTTATCTACTGGCGTATTAAAGTCATACTTGATAATGTAACATCTCAGCTAGAGTGTCGTAAAACATTAGCAAAAAGAGGAAATAAGGATTCGGAGAGTGCAGTTCCTTTTATTTGGCCTTAATCGGGACTGGAAGTTATTCACCGGCAAATGCCGTGAGAGTTAGTGTGTATTTGTAGAGTTTGAATATCCAGAAGTCCGTTTAGATACTAGTTCTTTGTGTTCAGTTCGTTTGCTGGTGATCCTTTGAGCAACTGCATGTGATAAAGTAGAATTGACGAAGCAGGATGTGTTAGTTTCTGTTCGAAGTCCTTGAATATTCTTGTTGAAGGTTGGCGGCAAAACCAAGATGGATGGAGCACATAGAAATCCGATTAATATATGATGGATTACGTATGACTGAATGCGCAACAACAAGAAGATTGGCGTAACTGAAGTCTACCCGAATTAGTGACACAGCATAGTACACGCAAGTAAAGCAGTCGGCGAAGGCAGTCTGAGAGGGCGACAGCATTCACAGGTAGCGAATAGAGCAGAATATATTGCGTGGTAACTGAATCGCGCTTACACATATATGCAAAATCTCACGTAATTGTTCAACGGAAGGTTGCGTGTTTTCATTAGTCCAGCGTAGTTAATTTCAAATTTATTCTTGACGAAAAGTCTGCAAATTAATTTGAGTCATGCATTAATTGCAAATCACAATGAAAATCTGAAACTTGTTTTAATAAAATCTGATAGCACAATTTCTGTACAATCCATAAAACGCAAATGTATTTTGATATTTTGATCGTAAAATTAAATTTAACTAGTTCTAATTGTCCCTGGCAAATTTCTTCGTTTCGAACGTTTCTTGATTTTCCAATCGTAAATAACAGCAATTTTATATAAAATACAATTATATTTCTCTTCAACATCTACACAATAATAAAATTCATCGCCATTGCCTTCAAAGTTCGAATGAAACTTTGTAAGTTTTCATACTAATCAAGTCGCTTCATAGGTTAATTAAGAGAAAGGAAGTATCAAAATATCTCCATTTATATAGAGTTTATAATTATTTTTGGAAAATGATTCCAACAACAAAGATTTGAGTTCTACAATCCTCGAATTTTGAACTTGAAATAATTCAAGAAACTCTTCTGTGGTAACCTCCGACAGCATAAATTATTTCTTTGAAATATTTCGTGAAATTTAATATTCAACATAAACGGAAAACGCAGATCTATAGAAATGAGAGATAAACTGAAGAATTTGTAAAATAAAAAACGACAAAATATGTTGTGAACAATTAAATGCATTCGGGAATTTAAATGTATCTGGCAGCATTCGCATGAGCTTGTGCTTATCGAATTATTGATTGTGCGTCATCCACAACCAAATACAATTCAGTGGCAAACCATGTTATTCTTTTGTTTACAACTTTGTTGATATAGCTTCTGAACTTTCAAATCTGAAGCAATTGATCATAGATTAGAGTAGTCATGTATTCACACGAACTTTCCTTCGTGATCAACTTTGCCATCGCTTTATTATGTAAATAAAATCGACTAAATTTCAGTTTGTCGTTACCAAAACCCATTTTGAATTTAATTTTAAGGAGATGGACGTCAATAAATATGATGAAAAATTAGTCAGTCTCTGTGAACTCGAATAAGTGTAGCAATTCAATAAATAGTTAACTTAACAAAAGTTCAATAAGTCATTTGTCTATAATATTAATAATAAAGAATCAATTCACATTCATATCAGCATTTCTTGGCGAACTGCTCCTTTAGATAAGAAACTTTATATGAAAGACCACTGAGAGTTCAATTGATCTGAAAAAGAAATATAATTTATATCACATTCTTTAATGATAATCTAATAGCCTGAGTTGATAGTATTACTTTGTCTTAGTTGTAAAATAAATTGATAAATAAACGTACTGTAAGTTATTTTCGACCTGCCTGGTGTTGGATCACCTTTTTTTTAGATGAAGGCAGATCGCCAACTAAATGTGAATGGCCACAACTCAGCTTTATAACAAAAAAACAGAATAAATTCTTAGGTGGATTAAGGTTAACAAAAATGATCAAAATAAATCAGAATGTCTGATATAATAGCAATGCATAATATAACTAAAAATCTGTGTAACATTTCAATGGCTTCGATCATGTATCTACATTAGTCATACTAATGCACACCTACATGATCAGTGGAGAAAACAAAAAAATACAGTTTTTCGTTTAAATACGTCGAGCTGGGCACTATCTACATGTTAGGATGAATATTTTAATTTTTAAAAAAAATCACCCGACGTAAACTGGCGAGTTGTCTGTTTCAGCCATAAGAGCCACGTTTGAAGAGAAATGACGAGTGCCATATTAACAGCATTAAATAAAACGGAAGCGTTAATTTGTTATAAATACAATTTGAAAACGTTCACTTTTTGGCATATTTAAATAATACATTTGGTTGCGTACATAAGGAATTAAGAAAAAACTTCCAAGCATTGGAACATGCGCATAAAAAACCATTTAATATCAGCTCATGTGCAAACGGTTGTTATCAAGTTAGCTGTAGAGAAAGGATGTTGCAACGGACAGTTTTCACAATGCGCAGTTTTTTGTGATAGAATTTTTTAAACACAAAATTGAAAATAGTTGAGTTGCCGTTTTTGCGAACAGGTGTTTAGCTTTTTTGTGAAAAATTGTTTTCTTTTTATTTAAATAAAGTCTTATTTGTTTTTTGTCTTTATTCGCATTATTATAGCGTCATATTCCTAGTGAACTGAGCACCAAATGCCCGGGTATAAATTAAAAATAAACAACTTTGGTTTGGACGAATTTGTACCTTATATTCACGTTTAGACATCTTTTTGTTGTTAAAGGACATGGGTATTGTATAAGGTAACCGATATTATTCAATATTTAATTCTGCTTGCACAAATTTAAAACAAATATGTCCTTTATATACCACGAATCAATTTATTTTATTCATTGTTTTTAGGCGGTCTCCTGTTTCTTCTTTATTGTGGGCGTTAGTAAATATTTTTAAATAACCGTTTTTTATGGAAATTTTATTTTTTCGCCCAGAAAGTACTCTTCAAATTGGTATGCGCGGAATAAACATTTATCCAAGAAAAGGAAGTAAACTGACAGAAATGTATTAGTGAATATAACCTGCAGACGGTTGGAATTGATAAAAAAGCGAAACTTATTTTTATCTTAATCTTACTTTTAATATTTCTTTTGAATAATGATTCACTTGTAAGGTTTGTCGACGATATGCATAGAAAATGCCAATTATCAATCAAAACGTTGTTGAAATAAGTTAGCTGCAGCCAATTGAAAATCCCTGCTGTAACATTCGTTTAGGTATACCACAGTTGACATCAGCTTCGCTGACAGGTGACATTTGAAAGAAATTCAACCAGAAATGTAAGGCAAAGTATATAAGAAATCAGCGTACCAAATGATTGTATGGCTTTTGCGTGAGCTTGTTATTTTTTTGAAGGAAAAAAATTCTGTACCATTTTTAATTGAAGTTACTTCAAAAGCTTTTACCTAAATTTTTTTGCTTAATTGTCTGGTAAGCTTCAAGTTTTGACCTATTTTTTCAAGTGCAGAATTGCATACTAATGTAATCTACCCACGAATAAACGGACGTAGACATATTTACAGTATCTGCACATATCATATTTAGTCAACAAATCATTGGAGGTCGTAGTAATAACAACTAAATTAGGTTTAATCCAGGACCTTAATAATTCTTTGGTACAAAAAGAATACATTCAAAGGATTTCAACGCTTTTCAGCTTAGTGTATTCAAATTGATCTTTTGTTACAAACAGATATAAATTTTCGGATGGTCTACACTGTCTAATAATTGAATGCATACATATATGGTTGTTAAAGAAATGCGGCATTATTAATTATGTATATCACTTTAAACAAACTTTTAATACATAAAGCAAATTTATTTCGTAAAAGTCATATTGATTAATATATATATATAACAATATCGTAAATATAAAATTACACAAAATGGCTTTTTAAAAATTCTATAAATACAGACGGAATTTGGCCAGTTACTTCTTAACGTAGAAGTCAGTGACAGAAAACTCCATCTACGAAAATTGGATGCAGTACGTGGCTTTGTTGGCAAAGTAGATCAATATATATATATATATATATATATATATATATATATATATATATATATAAATAAATATCTTTCTGTATTTTTTTAACTGTTTTTAGCAAGCAAATTTGTTTAGATCTCTTTTAATTTCATAAAGAATATGTTTTTATTTAATTCTGAACATAACGAATTGAAATCTAACTTCGACCACAAAGTTTTAACATTTAATCGTTTATTCTGATTTAGCGTATTGTGATCCATTTTACCTAGCAGTCACATCATAAGTTTGATCTGAAATGCAATTCACACCACATTTCAACAAACGTTTAAATTATATTCTAACCGATTTATCGATAATTACCACGCCCCTTAGTTCTCATTGTTCCGATGTAAAAGTGAAATTTTATGCATTAAGTTTGGAAAGTGTATAATAAATTCAAGTTATGCATGCACATTTTTGCCTTTAACGATATAGTTGCGAAAAAATTTAAAATGTGCATAAATTGAAATCAAAATGAGAAACTCGACTCTTATATAACAGCCTAAAATGCATTTTTCTAAAGAGGAATTTAGTGATATATGAAATATAAAGATGAAATACAGAAATCTTCCTTTTGTAATAAAGAAATTCATCCATATTTCATTGTACCCTTTTTATGTGCAAAAACAAAAAGAAATTTTATCAAATATAAGAAAATTTTCTTTTTATTTATTTTATTTATTATTATTTTATTAAAGCTCGCATTTCAAAAGAATCTTTCAGAAAACTAGATGAACTAGTGACGTTAAAGTGTAGAGCGCAAAGAACGCAATTGTGGTTAAAACATTATTATCAGTGTATTAAACAATTACGGTTCCCAGGTGTTTTGGTACGCAGTTTACGGAAGTCGAAACTACGAGTCAACCGAAGAAATCTTACAAGGTTGACGTATTCTAAAATTGAACAGTTGAAGGAAGATGAAGCAGTGCTACAGGCAAGAATTGGGTGTGTATCTTGTGTATTAGATGAACTAAGTCTTTTTGCAAGAATGAAATTTTTGATGTTTTTGCCGACAGTTATGAAGAAAGATAAAGCAAGAATTTTGAACAAATTGGAAAAAGATGTAAAACCTGGAGTTTTGTGTGATTTAATACCGACCGATCTTGATAAGCGTGTGCTTAACTTATCAAAAGTGCCAATCGATCAGCTAACAATGGAGGCACTATCGATGGGCCGAAATTATGGAATACATCCTTCTAATAAATGCAATGTTGATTTTGAGGCAGCATTTGAATTGTTATTTGAACAAACAGCTGACTTGGAGCCTACCAGTATTGATCATAAAAATTGGTTCAAGGCTACACTAGTTGATCAGGCTTCACACTTGAAATCGTCTAAATGTGCAGAGCAGCATGCGTTGACACAGCAGCATCTAAATGCACTTAGAAATATCAGCAGAAATGCAGACATCAAAATACTACGCGCTGATAAAGGAAAGAGCGCAGTTATAATGGACAAATCTGAATACGTACAAAAAGATGGAAAACGTGTTAAATGACAATACAAAATTCACACGTCTAGACGATAAATCAGATGAAATAGACAAGGTGGAGCGCAAAGTAATTAATGAAATTAAGATTTTGACAGATGCCGGATTTATTGATGAGGCCACTGCACAGAAGCTCAAGCCAGTTGGATCATCTACACCAATAATGTACGGAATTACCAAAATACTACACAAAAGAGGTTGTCCCATGAGGCTAATTTTATCAATGGTACAAGTTCTCCGCATCTTCAGTCGCACAAAAAAAAAATAGCTAAATGGCTAGTATACAAGTATGGCCCGTCACTTGAACCATTACGTAAACTACTAGGTAATTATCTCGGTTGCCGATTCGCTCTATGAGTTTGTAAACAAAATTCAAGATATAAATGTTAAAAACAAGATTATGGTATCTTTTGATGTTACGTCTTTGTTTACAAATGTTCCAATTGATGAAACCATTGACATTATAGTCAAAGCGGTAGAACACGATATATTACCATCGCCGGTGCCAGGTCAAACTCTACGCAAGCTTATCTTATTATGCACGAAAGACGTACGATTTCGTTTTAATGGAAAAATCTACAAACAGACTGATGGTGTCGCAATGGGAAGCCCCTTATCTCCAGTGTTGGCTGAGATTTTTCTAGGGCACCTAGAAAATACATCATTAAAGAGTGACATAAGTAAATGTGCTCAATATATACGGTACGTGGATGATATATTTCTTGTACTTAAAAACAGGTCGCAATCACGAACATTGCTTCAAAGTTTCAACAAAGCACATAAGAATATCGGTTTCACGTCAGAGCACGAGAAAGATCACTGTCTGCCTTTCCTAGATGTACTGTTAAAGAAAGAAACCAATGGTAAATTAAACAGAACAATTTACCATAAACCAACATGGCCTGCACAGTATTTGCATTACAGCAGTTTTGTGCCATTTCAATATAAATTATCAACAGTTCATCGTTGCTTTTTAGGAATTGACAGGTTGGTTAGTCAAGATTCTAAAGAAAATGAATATAATAAAGCAATTAACGATTTAATGTCTAATGGCTATCCAGACAATTAATTGAATCAATTATTAAAAGGGGAGTTAACCAGAAACAGACGTACTATGGGCCAGAAAAGAAAACCGTCTACCTAAACATCCCATTTAAGGGGGATGCAGTTTCCCGAATGGCACAAAAGAAAGTTGAAGCAGCATTGACACGCACATTTAATGCAGCCAAACTACGAGTGTTATTTAGGGTAACACACTTGCCTTTACCAGCAATCAAAGAGAAACAGCCGTTAATGTCGATATCAAATATTATTTACCAATATACATGCGCAAGTTGTCGATCAACTTACGTAGGCCGATCGACCAGACGGTTAATTACTCGAATGAGAGAACATTGCAACTTGAACGCCTGTTTTAAATCAAATGGTGAATACACGTCTGCTAATGCGCAACACATCATCGAAACAACGCACGTATGTTCTCCAGACGTAGCATTCAAAGTAATTACTAAATGCATAAACAAAAGGGAGCTAGCCACGTACGAAGCCTTATGGATAAGCAGAATTGAAGCACGTACAAGCATTGAGTTTGAACTGGATGTGACGCACGCAATCTGATTGGTTTCTATTTTTCACACTCGCTTTGTTCACGTATTTCTATCTTGTTTTGCTTTCCAATTTATATATAAAGATATGTTCATGAGTAGATATTTGAGAAGACCATGCGAAAGAAAAAATTTTCTTATATCTGATAAAATTTCTTTTTGTTTTTGCACATAAAAAGGGTACAATGAATTTTATTAAAGCTCGCATTTCAAAAGAATCATCCATATTTCTTAAATCTCTTGTTGGATCTGCGAACGCCACCATGTTGTTTGTAAAATTGTTTATTAAATGAAAACCTAAGATTCCACAAGAAATGAATTTTATATGCCACGCAATACAAAATTTACTGTTTGTGAAATATTACCGTATCAATAATTTTTTGTAGAATTTTTCATAGCTCTGCACGATAAACGTACTCACAAAACAGATATTTGTTATGAGGTTATTTAATCAAGACTGCGATAACGCTATAATCAATTGTCCCATCATCTACATACATTTTCAGCATAAACTAAGCTTAGAACCTACAAAATTGAATGAATTGCCTTTTCTTCATTATACAATACTTAGTTGTTTACTGACAGATTTATGTATATGATAGTACAGGTTTTTTTATCAAGATCGCAATCGTGGTTTAATTAGTTCTACACCAGATGTTCATTTAAAATATTGTTAATATACAAAAATTAATTAGTCAAAAATTGATAAATAAATTATTAAACCCGTTTCACATTTCAAATTCATTAATATACGGGGCGTGAATGTGAATATTTGTCGAAAGTTCTACATCGCGCATAACGCCTGCATTGGATGAACATCGAGATCACATATTTTTACCGTTTATGTTTTAAACGTTGACTACAAAGTAAAATGAAATTAACTTAACATTGCCTAATATGAAATAAAAAAACAAGTTATTCATCTACCATTACCAATTGTTGGAGAAAAACGACTGTTTGATATGCTTTGAAACATTCATCAATGTCCAAAAAGTAATACGACAATGATTAGATAAGCAAATGACTGCTAACGACATTTAACACAGGTGCGTAGTATTGTTAGGAAATGGAAGATAAATAGAATGAAAGAGCGAGTGAAGTTATGTGTTATAAAACGATTCTTTGTTTACTAAATCCTTACATATTTAGATTTATAAACAACAAACAAGCGTGGAAACATAAATGCTAATAATATATTGATATCGTGTTTCTACAAGTGCCATAAATTCATAGTGATGTCACGCGTTAATTTCGACTTATGAGGATATATACGAAAAAGGCATAATTATAAACATCTTTATTTCATGTCTGATAGAAATAAACTATCAATTCCTTATATATAATTAAACCAGTCACAAGTGTTGTTTACAATCATGGTACATATTTACCGAGATCAAAAACATATTCAGTCCAAAAGAGAACTCCAAAATTGTTCGGATCAATAGTGTTCGTGTTAGGTAAACGAATGCATTTTTATTAAATTTAGTGCAGTTTTAAGATCCGTAACTGCAAATTAAACCCAAATATGAATTTAAAATAAATGAAGAGCATTTTAACAGTAGAATCCCCATAACTTTTTCATATAAAATCACCATAAACCACAAATTCCTCCTTCGATATTAAATTTAGATATTATATATGCAGCCACAGCGATTATGTCTATATTTTTATTTTTGTTGGTAAACTACATTAAATCAAATAAGGACAAATTTTAAAGTTTACCTGAGCTTCAAGCTGACAAGTTGTAACAAAATGCCTTTTAAATATTGTCATACTAAAAAAAGAATTCACCTTTTATTTTGTATTAAAGTCACAAGTGGCTCATGCGAAAGCCAGACAGTCAATTTGTACGCTGCTTTTATTATCGATTTTGCCAGTAATTTCTTTGTTAAATTCATGTAAATGTCACCTGTTAACTGACGACAATTCTGGTCTGTCTATAGAAATCTGTCAAAAAGCTGCAACTATATTATTTCTACAAACGTTTAGAATGCAAATAAATATTTGCTATGCATACCTCAAATAGGAAATACGAGATATAAAATTTTTTCAAAAGATGTTTAAAAATTAAAATTATGATGGAATTATTTTCCTCTTTATTAATTCAAATACCAACTAAACGAACGCTCGAAAACTTCTGACTTTCTTGATTGCATTTCTACAATATTTGCACATTTTTTGCATTCAAAGCGTAAACCGCGTTTTTAACTTTGTCTGAGTTTTTCATCGATCCAAATAATAATAAATTTGTGTACCAAAGTTTTGAAATAGGCATTGAAATCTATGAATCCTGATATATAATAAGAAGTAAAATTGATAGGCAACCTAATAAAACATTTTAAGATTATTATCCGTTGTAGTATAATTTCAAAAACTGTCGTAGCTAATTGAACAAATCTTCTATAAGTAAAAGAAATTTCAACTATTCGACGGATAACCTCACTATAGTGGAAATAAAGAGTGAGGTGAACCAAAAAGAATTTACTTTAGAGTTATTATTCTCGCTTATGCAGATTTTATGCACATATCTGATTAATCCATTTATTATCATAACCAGATAAAAATTTTCCAAGTAAGAAATTTATAAAAGATGTATTAGGTAGAATTTATAACAATAGTTCAGATGCGAATTGATAGGAAGTGGTAGCAGTTATTATAATCATAGTTGCGATCTTGATATAAACACTTAACACATTATGCATTTGTCAGTTGAAACAAAGTATTGTATAGTGTAGAAGAGGCAATTTATCCAATAGACAAGTTTCAATTTCAAATTAACTGTTTACAGATACCAAATAAAATAATAATGTTCTCTACAACAATATTCATGCTAAAATTTTATATAAACAGGCGCAGGCTATATCTACTTTATAAAAGGGAATCTGTTTGATTACTAATAGCAATACTAAGATCGGTGAGTATAGCTTCCGCCAAATCTGAAAACATTTCTCTGAAATATGCCAAACCACACTAATCGGACAGATGAGATGTAACATAATAGTCACATTTCCAAGAATATTGAAACTAGGTTACATAAAATTTCTGCAAATTTTAAAATATTTCAATAAATATATATATATATTATTATATATATATATATATATATATATATATATATATATATATATTTATATATGTAAATAAATAAATAAATAATATATATATATAAATATATAAATATATATATATATGTAACGTTTTTTTATACAGACGCTTTCTGGCCCTTCATTTCCTTAAGTTGTAACGCACACATTTTGAAAAATGTGCAACGTTTTCGTTGGCTATTAAAATATATGTGATAAACTTTCTTAAGGCGAGGATAAAATAATGCAGAGATGGCCACAGAATTTGCAACTTAATTGAATTTACAGAAATTGTGTGACATAGTTGAAAGACACTATTCTGATTTTTCCATTAGTCATTAAAAATCACGTTGATTATTACTAAACCATCGTATTTACATATACCATATTGAATGGCAATTTTGACTGAGACAATCATTAGGTAAAATCGCGTGAGTTTTGTTCTTGTATGCGAATTGTTATAATTGGCTATATATATATATATATATATATATATATATATATATATATATATATATATATATCAATATGTTAAGAATATTAAATAAACTAGTGTATTATGAAATGTGATTGCAGACTTGGCAACGCAGAGTTGCTCCTGCCAAAATTTCATCGAGAGCTCTGCTGAAAAAACTAACAATGCCGAAAGAGAAATTTTAATTTTTAAAAAAAATTTTATTTAGTCAATTTTCACATTGCATGTCATCCAAAATCCTGCAGCGTGTGTAGCTATGCAAACTTGCAGGGGGGATGTTTTTTCCCGAAACCGATTGAATAACTACATGAGAAATTTCATTCCAATGACAGATTATTTTTTTCGATCAATTTTTGAATAAATGCTTTTGCAGAGAAAATATTTAAAAACTAAATTCCCCCACAAATTGCTAAATTTGCACCGCAGAAACAATTTTTGTGAATTTTATTTGTATGTTTAAAAGTGCAAATTTGTTTTTGAACAGTTGCTACGAGGAATATTTTTTGATTGTCACATTCTCACTGCGAAATATTTACCAGAAAGCATTTATTACTGCATTATTTGGTAACTACGCTTGAAAAATTAATCCTGTATACAATAGTTTCTGAATTTCTATGGAGAACTCAGTAGAATCTTTAAAGTCTAAGTCAGTTGCCATCAGGCGTTTGAGCGTATCATTTCGCTAATAGAATCATTTTATTAACCATGTTGATGCTGCTATGAATTCAGAAAATTCTCTAAATGAGGTACGCGATATTGAAGTAAACACCAATCCCATTGTATTTAACCAGTCGTCGAACAACAACAAAACTACCACCAATGGAACGTTTGTTGTTCGACGACTGATTTAATACAATGGGATTGGTGCTTACCTCAGGCTCTCAAACCTGATTGAAATAATTGTTACTACCAGCCACGCAATAAATTATTGTGTAATGAATTCCAATATTTTTAGTATCGGAATATAGGCAAAAGTGAGGAATAAATGAACTTCCAATCTAAACGCTAAATTATATAGACGCGTGTACATTATTTTACTGAAGGAAACTATTATTCGTTTATGAATCATTCATATATGAATATATATATATATATATATATATATATATATATATATATATATATATATATATATTAACTTCTTGAGCGAAAATTTAGATATGATAGCTGATGCATATCATCGACTATACCAGATTCTCAAATATACACTACTTCATATTTTTAACCTGTTTCGCAACACGCGGTGTCTATATCAATCAATATTTGATATTTAACTAAAAATTCGAGACAGTTACTATTTCTATATTATCTTTTGTCTGAGTTATCATATTCTACAATTTACATTTTCATTCAAATTCATGTCCATATAAGTCAAAATTTAATATCACATAATCCTTTTGAGTGGATTTATAATATTTTTAACTTGATGTGTTTTTATATGTTTAGTATAATTGATACATGTTTATAAAAATTGGCGATGAAAACATCAAATAATAAAATAATAAAATATTAAAAGTGCTCATATAATGATTAGAAAGTCAAATCAAGTGTAAAATTTCATTTTATATAAATTATTTTGTTAAAATATTTGATTTCATCAATAACGGAAATTCAAATTCTCAACATTAATGAACAATTATTTAAATCAATTTGCGAGTATGAAGTAAACACCACTCCCATTGTATGAACAAGGTTGAACATACATGATGATCATAAAGGTCGAAACGCGCCAGTGCGTTGCAGCTGGCGGTAGTTTCGTTATGTTGTTCGACGACTGGTTAAATACAATGGGATTGGTGTTTACTTCAAGCTCACAAACTTGATTTAAAGAAATGTTCAAGTTATACTTTGCTAGTTGAATCAAATCATGATTCCTCCGCTAAAGCTCTTATGGCAATCAATTGTAATCCCTACCTGCGGAACCAATAATTGTTTGAGAATTTTGTACGTTCGCGTGTTGACTATGACTTTGCGTAAATAATAATGAAACATTTGTGACATATAAGCTTTTAACGAAATTAAATGTTTTCGTTAAAATTTGAAGTTGTGGTAAAAATTTAAAATTGTACTTAATTTTCATGTATCGCTATTTTTAATATTGTTTTTTATTAGTTCCATTATTTCAAATATTAATAGTTATTATTAATAACATTAATTTAAGTTTTATTATTATTACTGTTATTTTTGGTATTCTTATGATTGGTATCGATATTGGTAAATGTAATGTTTCTATTTCAACAATTTTTTTCAAAGTGATATAATTAATTATTGTGTCTTAACTATCAAAAGTGTACTAGTATTGCTCATTTTTTATGTATAGTTTAATTAGCGTGAATGCCGAATTCTAATTGGGTTTGCAAATATATTTCGATTTACCAGTTGTACTTAATTATATAAACTTTGATTTTTGAAGGGTAATTTAACAATGGCTCGACAAACTTAATTTTGTGTTTGGAATCATGCACTTCCTAACATAAAGCCTACTGGTAAATGAACGAATAAATATATTATGTTTTCAGTAGGCATTGCAAAATTATACTGCGCAACTGAATTTACGTTTTATTAGACAAAAAAATTAAATTTTTTTATTATCAATAATACTTTAATATTATGTGACCGATTTTAAGCTGAGGTTTGCATTCCAAAATTTAAAAAACTGCAGTATCAAATTGTCGTAAATCCAGCTAAACTTTCGTGGTCCTAAATAGCACTGCTGCCTGGATTTCCGACAGTTACGAGCGGTACTGTGTAAATTTAAAAAAAATTATTATTATTATTATTATTATTATTATTCGTATTATTATTATTTATATTTCAATATATTTCTGCAAAAAATTACGAGAATAGCATAGAATTAAAGGTATATCTTAAAACTGATAACTATTCAATTAATGAAACCAAATCCGTTGTTCATATATATAAAAGTAAAATTTATTGTATATTTTTAAACATATGCATCGAAACTCATAAAACAATTAAGGTCTTTATAACTGTGTATTAGGTATTGCGCCACTAGTATCAAAATAGACAAATAGGACCAGGAGGGGAAACAAAAGTCAGCATGATGTAAAGGTATAATTTACGGTGAACATTTGTTTCTTGCTAACTGCGACTCGTCAGTATGAGCCGATATTTCACTCTATACGCACTATATATTCAGTTAAGTAATGTGTGACGAAAATGTATTTGAACAACAATGGTATTGTAGTTAACTTCATATAAAGTCTTCGACAAGTCGACTTTAAATCCAACTCACTATATACAATATATACCGAGTCTGTAAATGATACCAAAACTGTAGTTTCCGAGTCAGTACGTGGTACCAACAAAATTGATTTCAAAATATGCTAAGTTTCGCAAATATTCAGAAATAACACTACATCTGAACACCAGCCATTCTAGCAAATCCATACACTTAGCTTTTCATCGTTATCAGTTATCACATTTCTGGGCAATCATGACATCTTTCAAATAGCTTTACAATAGTTGCATAACTTTTGTTGCGGAGATATAGTAAATATGCATTTCTGTATTGGTTTTTGCGCACGTAGTAACAATTTCGTTTAAATGAGTTCATAATGACAAAGAAATGTCTGTATACTTCTTCAAAGTTACCTTTCTGGAATAGGTACATGTACCGACTGCAACGATGTAGCAGATAAAATTCTCGTTTTAGGCATTCATAATCATGTGATGCCTTGCAGTGCACAAATCACGCGAACTGATAACTTACAGTAATTTGATTGAAATACTTTAAATTGATATTAATGTACGTATAATCTAGATTAGCCAAATTTGTACGCACGCTAGTCATTAAATATTGCTTTCAAATTGAATACACTTAGACGACCACACATTAATAAAATGCATTAGCATTTTTTAACTACATTCAAATAATAAAACTACAGACTTTTAGTCACGATGATGCTTTTTTAATCATTATTGGTCTAATATTGTCCAAAACTAAGCCCTTTAATATCATTAGACTATTACACATCTATCAGTGAAAAGTGAAAATTAATTTTGCGGCATTTCATTTATTTTAATTTGTCAATTTACTAACATTCAATTTCCTGCCTTTATATTCAGCTTTATTACCTTTAGTGCTTTATCCAACAGTTGATCCGCAACGAACATTAGCTATGCATAAATTTCCCATTCTATGCAACTGTTTACCATAATGACTAAATTGTTGGTGTCCATTAATGTTACCAATAAAATTGGAATTGGGAAACAATTTGACTAGCTAGAAGTTGTTAAATTGTTGTTACCAAAATCGAACTATGGCGGGTGGGTGCATGGTTTGATATGATTAAATTTGAATATCCAAAAATGCGTCTCTTTATGGCGCGTTTTAGCTGTTTACTATTCTTTGCATATTAGCAGTCCTTTAACTTATTTACCAATTGGTTATTACTAGAGCGGTATAACAGTTTCCAGTGGGCACAATGCAGTTATGTTTAATGAGCTCTATTTTTTTTAAATACATCTGAAGTGACTATGGGTTGGGCATAAATTTGAAGGTCATGGCGTATTTGAAATTGTACCCGTCAGCATCCGGGCAAAACATAAAAGCCTGGCATATATTTGCGTAAAAGGCCGTTTTATTTGATTTCCATTTAATTATGTTAACACGAAGCATAAAACACCTCATCTAATGTGAATATTTTGCTTAAAGTAGTTGCAACTATCTATTATAATAATGTTCCGTCCTCTCGAAATAATGCTAAAAAAAGTAAGCATTATTAATTATATTTTATTGAACCGTTTAGAGAACTATTTTTTACTGAAGCACTTGATTTTAAGTTAAGGCAGTGGGTCAGATTTAGTATAAATAAATTAGACGTCAACTTACGGGAACTGCGAAATGCACATAAAGAGTTATGAATATACACCCACACACACGCACTGCATTCACCAGTTCTACTGAATTTATGTATAAAATACTTCTGTCTATTAAGATGCGGACTGAGGATTTTACAACTGACAAATTTTGCTATACGTAACTCCGTTTTCATTTTATAAATTTAAAATCATCCTGGAAATACGCCTGTGTGAATTTTCAACAAATGAATGAAAATTCACTCTTTTTTTTAGTCAAAATTGCTCATGGACTTGCTTTTTTATTAATCGGCTTGTCAAAGTTATATGGCGTAATGAACAACTAGCAGCAATCCAGTTTATTTAACCAGTCGTCGAACGACGGCACAAATATCGTTAGTCGCATGTCCGTTCTCTGTCGTACACTGATGATGATCATGGAAAGTCGAAACTCGTCAGTACGTGAGACTGACGGCAGATTTTCTGTTGCTTTACGACAGGTTAAATACACAAGTTTGATGTAAATCAAGCCGGAAAACTTGATTTACATAATTGGTACCATAAACCGCGCAACCATTGATTGTTTAATTGTATTACCCAAATATATATTTGAGAAGGAAGCTGCAAAATATTAATGTTCGCACTGCATCGAAATTGTGCAGCCGACATTTCTAATTTAGTACACTTTACACGAGACAACTAAAGGAGAGAGATACATTTCTAATTTTGCTTTCCATATATATGCAATGTGGTTTGTTGATCGCTATTTAGTTTGCTGTCTTCAGTACGTTTGATTGTCGGTAGTTTTTCTGTTGTTCGAAGACTGGTTAAATAAAATGAAATTGGTATTTACTTTAAGCTCGCAAACTTGATTTGAATAATTGTTATCACCACCGGTGCAATTATGGATTGACTAAATGAGCTTTATATTGTGGTCAAAGCTATAAAACTCCTTGAGTAGTCTATTTATTTCTACATCTGCATTAACGGCAATCAGTGACGTCAAAATACCTCAGATTTTTATAGCAGGAGCTTTTAATATGTAGTTGCAATACCCAGATAGGCTATTTAAACATCAGCCAGAAGACATGAATAGCAATAGAGAAATTTATGTACATCGTTTTCAAATAAAACGGAATAATTTATTGGTCAAATCGCACTTTAAATCTGGCGGATTGACATTAGTTTTGAGAAATAAGATAAGGAAAGGAGTTACACACAGCCAAAGCTGTCAGCTATGACATCTCTAATAAGCACCAAATGGATAAATGCATTTTGTACTTGTATTGATTATAACTGGTGCATCTCGTTTGTGTGTTTGTGCTTCTTTATAAGCATTTCCCTCTTCCAGAAGTTTGTTCTTTTAATACTTACTTTTACCAATCTATTTTCCACTGCTTTTGAAAATTCACTATATGGCATCAATATTATGTGGCTCAAGTTACATTCTGACGAAATAATATACTTTTAAACTGTGCCGTGTTAATATTCTCAATAAATTATTTTTTTCACACAATGTGTTTCTTAATTTGTACAATTTCGTTAAATTTTTTTCAAATAAAACTTTAGCGATCAAATTTATATTACAAAATCAAGGTAAAAGAATTTATCAACCATTTGAGATAACATAATTAAGCTATATCGATGTACCATCAAAGTCATGCTCACTTATTTTCCGTTTTACTGAATAAAAAATATAGTAACATTTATCCTGTTTTAAATGTGTGCACATACTTTTAAACGGGTCCGACGCATGATAATGGAAAACTAACATCGACAAATGGAATCATTTGTGACCAGAAGGATAAACCAAAGGCAGCATGAACGGAAAGCCATGCACATTTTTGTTCTGTATTGCTGGCGACTCATCAGCAGGAAGCTGGTATTATGTTTTTAACCACTATATATTTATATAATGAATGTGGAATAATAGGAGAATGTAAACCCAAAAAATAGTGAATCTAACATAATCTAAAGCCAAAGAAAAATGTGAGATACTGCACAAAACTTTCTTGTAATAAACAAACCCGTAATAGTAAAGCTAAACTAAAGTCAATGACAATGCGATTTCGATGCTAACTCACTATATAATATATAGCCGAGTCTGTAAAGGATAATAACACTATGGCTATTGTATTAGTAACGACATAATTTTTTGAAATCGATGAGTACCGGATGTCGGTCTTACGAGTCATCCAATTTATAACAATTACAACAATTCTCCGTTACCCAGTTAAATTATTATTCTCTGGTTTCTTCATCGATATCAGTTATCACATTTGCGGTAAGACATCATTCAACGGCCATAGCAAATACCGCTTGTTGCGAAGAACTAATATATATGTATATGTATTAGGCCTTTGCTGAACCCACTTGCATATATATTAGTTCTTCGCAACAAGCAGTATTTAACTGTAATATATTGAATTCACCAATATCGCGCTTACCGCGAAATGATAACTGATATCATTTAAATAGAGTGGTATGCGGTTTAACTGGAGTAACAGGTGTTCGGTACCGTTGTAAATTCTCAAATTTGGTGAACTTTAGTATAAATTTATATCCTTCATCAGGCTGGTATCATGTACCGACTCGGAAACCATAGTGTTGTATCCATCATCGATTTCTTAAAAAGTGGTATCACACAACAACAATAGCCGTAGTGCGCCATATCCGCTTTTACAGACCTTCGGTATATATTATAGTGTGAGTTAGCATTTGAAGTCATCAATGTTGACTTTAGCTTTTGTTAGCTTAATTATTACACATGTTGACATTCGTCTAAGAGATTGTACCGTCCTATTATTCCACATTTTTCGTTGACTTTAGATTATGTTAGCTTCACTATTACAGGTTTACACATTCGTCTAGGAGATTGTACCGTCCTATTATTCCACATTCTTCTACCAAATATATAGTGGTTAAAGGGCGTAATACCGGCTCCTACTGATGAGTCGCCAGTAAGCACGAAACGAATGTGAATGAGATATTACTTTACGTTGATGCTGCCTTTGGTTTATCCTTCTGGTCACAACTGAACTAATTTGTTACTAGGTTCGCAAAACCTAATACATACTTGCATATATATTAGTTCTTCGCAAGAAACAGTATTTAAATGGTATCATTTTTAAATAAATGCAAATACGGGCTGTTTTGCTTTAATATTTTAGTTTTTATAAAGTAATTACAGAAATAGCTCTGTGGTTTATTACGTTATAATTCTTCTAGTTTAAAATTAAAATGCTGTTTAACGAGAGTGATATAATCTCATATGATTTAACTCAGAGGGCGCTATTTTGCGTTAAAACAGTCTAGGACTAAGCAATGTCTGTTCATTAGTGCATTTAATGTTAATTTCGGTTTTTCGCATCTTTTTAAAATACACAGATGACGAGAACAGTGCTTCTGGGAGTGTTGGTTTTTGCGGTGCCTTAATAATTCTCGCCTCCTACCTGCTCATTGCATTGACGTTTCCAATATCGCTCGTCGTGTGTATAAAAGTAAGTTTTTTCTCATTTAAAATAAATAATTTTGAAAAATGCTAAATTTCAGTCTTTAGTACTTGATTGCAACTTCTAAATGGTGATATCGGGACGTCGATTCGAATTTGCTTTTCCGGGTTCATAAATAGGTAAACTATAATTAAAAGCATTTCCTCAAATTACAATCATAATGATGTACCTAATTCTAATTCTCACATTCCTCGATCATTTTTTTGGAAAAACTATTTAAATCTCAATTTTGCAAAAATCTCACCATCACAGGTGCGATCTATACATAATTATATAATATGCATAAAATATATCTTACGATATCAATTATATATTAAATCTTATTTCTTTCTTTATTTATGTTTTAACTGTTATAACCACATACTGTGAGTATAAAAATAGAGGATATTTCGAAATCACTTTTCAAATTACAAGTAAATTTTGCTCAATTGATTATAAAATGATACCACATATTTTATATACATGTGCTACACTGCGTTTGGCCGTTATCCGGAGTGAAAAAGGAATTATAGTAGTCATTCTTATTGCACTCTGATCAAAAGCTTATTTTGTGATAGTCTCTTTGGAAATTGAAACGTTTCGCACAAATGTTTACTCTTTATTAAAAAAATAATTGAATTTTTCTTTGACTATGGAAATAAAATTCATTTAATTTTATTTACAATTGCCCCTTTTTCGTAAGCTTCGAAAACCTTTAGCCTTTTCTAATTAATCTGTCATGTTCGTATTTTTTTGAAATGGAAGGACATTAGACTTACACAAAAATTAAATTTCGGTAACTAATACCTTGTTGCAGAGCCATTCGCGATCTACAATATGAGATTTATTCAGATCCCAATATGAGATCCTTTATTTTTATTATTTTAAACGAAGACGTCTATCCATAAAACAAAAATTTGATAGTTTACGTTTAGATATTTGAAATTATTAAAATTCAGTTAGCACAATTTTTGTCCTAAATCTGGAATGCTTTCAAGCGTTCAATCAAAGTTATTACGTGGGCACGTGTGATGTCTTCAAAGATTACAAATTTAATGTCTAGTCAAACTCTGAATCTGTCGATTAATGTGCGTTTTTTTAAAAAAAATTTAAAAAATTTGATAACATTTTATAATACATTTTAAGTATTACAAATATGCTTTCTTACAGAAACCAAAGTAAATTACCTCCACAAACTTATTTTCCTACGCAAATGACTTCGTAATGTATTCTGTATGAATATAGTCTAAATAGAAATGTTCTCTTTTCTGTAACGCTGATCTTCATCAAAATTGCATATTATAACAATAAGTCTGATTGAGGCCAACAATAAGCATTAAAATTCGGGATATTTCTAACAATTGCTGAACGGATTCCTTAAAATCAGTCAAAATAGGACTAATTTTTCCTGTCTAAAACTTAAATATGTTTAAAATATTATGACTTGTATATAATAAAATTTACATTATATTTTCCAAAATTAAAAAACATTTTATCTAAAAATCAATAATCGAAATTGATATTTTAAATAATAAAAGGTTTTATGTTAAACACAATATGGAAAGCATTTTTAGTAAACTGAAACTAAATATGGTCAACTAAAACAAACATGCACTGACCTGGAAGACAAAAAGATGTTCGTTTTGCCAAATAATTCAACCAAAAGAAAATATAATTTCCCATTAAAAATGCGGTGCACCAAAACCAAGATTCAAATGTTAAAGAAAAAGAGCTGTACATTCATGCTTTCCTATTTTGAGGCCATTAACATAAATATACGTGTTTCGAACTGTGTAAAGAAAATTAATTTTTCGCGCATTAGCATCGCTGGAAGGTATTCAATTCCATCGCGGAACAATGTTGGGTTATATTTATTCTAATCTTATATTCTGCGCTAATGTGTATTTTAAGCACCATATAATAACAACTAGGTTTATTGTAATTTTAAATACCAGACGGTTAATTATTCGAATGAGAAAACATTGCAACTTAAACGCCTGTTTAAATCAAATGGTGAATACACGTCTGCAATTGCGCAACACATCGTTGAAACATCACACGTATGTTCTCCAGACGTAATATTCAAAATAATTACTAAATTCAATAACATAAGGGAGCTAGCCACATACGAAGCCTTATGGCTAAACAAATTGCAGCTCGATTTATGAAAGCAGAAACTGCATGTTCAGGCATTGAACTTAAACTGGAGGTGACGCACGCAATTCATTGGTTTCCTTCTTTCACACTCTATGTTTAAATATTTCTGTCTTGTTTTGCCCTCCAATTCATGTATAAAGATATGCTCATTAGTAGATACTTAAGGAGATAATGAGAAAGACGCGTTTCTTGTATGTGATAGCATTTCGTTTTTTTGTTTTTGCACATGGGGAGGGTACAATGAATTTTATTAAAGCTCGAATTTCAAAAGACTCTATCAGAAAACAAGATAAATTAGTGACGTTAAAGTGTAGGGCGCAAAGAACGTTATTGAGGAAAAGACATTATTACCAGTGTATTAAACAATTACGGTTCCCGGGTGATTTGGTGCGCCGTTTACGAAAGTCCAAACTATGGGTCAACCGAATTCCCAAGGTTGGTGTGTACCAAAATTGGGCAGTTGAATAGCATGTAGCCAGTCCCAGGGAGAATTGGTTTAGAATGTATGCATTAGATGAACTAATTTTTTATACAAGAATGAAATTCTAAATATATTAATGCGATTTACTTCTGCAGTACAATTGCTGATAAAAAGAAAGCATAATGTGCTTTGGTATACTTTTTAGTGTACATTACAAACATACATGAGAATATTTTTACGTTGGCGATAGCTTAGTTTTAAATAGGAATCTTTGCTTAAACCTAAAATTGGTGTTAGAAATTTACGGTAACATAACAAAATCTCAATAACCACCGCAAACATAATGTTACATTCCTGCTAAATGCAAGTTAAATTTTGTTTACATTTATAGGTTTCGCTCTAAAAATAACCGTTAGTTGCGTATTTTAGAATAGATGGTTAACACGCATATTTCCTTCTGTTCTTATTGTTCAGACAAGTGGTAATTGGTCTCCTGTTATGTTGATAAAGTTCTTAGCCCAGTTTATAAATCAAGAAGATTCATTTAAGATACTTATTCTTAGAGCCGTGATGTTGGCTAACGCAATATAGTTTAGTGATGAAGCGTGCTAGATTATAAGATAATCTTCGTCGACTCTTTGTAGATTTACAGAGCAAATTATGAATTACGTTATAACCAAAACACATCATGTTTAAAATTCAACTTACAATATTTTTTATTAAATAGCAAAATTGTATATAATAATTTAATTAAAACAAAATATATAACACGGGATAAGCTGAAATGGGGAAAAGTAATGTACAGTTTGTTTTACGGTAAAACAAAATCGGCTTCTTTTTAAGTGTATGCCTAGGCAGATACATAGAATTGAAGTTTTTAAATAGTCTCCTGTCTGAAAAAGAGTTGAATTTACTTATTTCAAAACATAAAAGGCGACTTTTGGGCGATAAAAGATATTGGGACTTTCTTCTGTCTTTGGCAAATTACCAGCTTGGAAAGTTCACAAATAAGAAAATTTCCTTGTAATCAAACTTAAAAAGCGTGATAATTTTGCTAGAAAGAGGCACTTAAACATTGTAAACAATCGCCAATAATTGATAATAGAAAATTTTCAGTGAATAGAACATGTCGTGTTGAAGCCTTCAGAGTGGCAATACTCGTTATAACCCATCCATTAGAGTGACTGTTAATTCGTGCACACAAAAATGAGGAAAATCCAAATCATTTTATAACTAAGAGTGCAAATCTGCGAATCACGTATGGCAATGGTGGATATAGCAAATTTAAACGTGAACTTATATCAAAGGAATATACAATTCCATTGTTAAATTTCTAATAGTGATCCTAAACTGTCCAAAATTGCTTTATGTATTGAACCCAAAATAGAAATCTTTTAAATTAAAAATATATATTATGTCACAATCATTGTAAAAACGTGTCTGGTCATAGATATATGAAATTTTTATAGCAAAATCTCTCTGAATTAAACATTTACTGGAATACACGTGATAGAATTTTTTCAAGAGTCCAATTTTTAATAACAGTCTAACCTTGATCAAAAACTTCATAAGAATTATTTTTGGAATGAATTGAGAAATTGCCGATAAAATTGCCGCCAAGTACAATTAGTGCGAGCCTATTAGGAGAGGGTGTCGAATTACTGAATTTTCCTACTAAATAACATACGGTCTTTGTTAGTCCGTTTTCAGTCTGGCCCTGAAGTATACCACTGAAGTCTGGAACGCGTTAGTACGTGCGACTGATTGTGTAAAACAAGTTTGTTGTTTATTTTCAGACCGCGAATTTGATTAAAATGTTAAATTTTAGTTTTTCTCTGCTATACACAAATTTTTACCTCAATTCAAGATTTAATTTTCATTTAAATAAGTAAATATATTTAAGTAGCTGACCTATTTTTTACTATAATTCATACTCATTTTGATATAAATTTCATACAAATAAATATTGTGCATTTCTCCTTTTTAATTGTTAATTTCTGACCATCATAAAAGCACTCAAATTACAGTGACATAAAAAACCTAGGATAATGTATTACATTTGTTCTTATTGTGTTATTCACATAAATATAAATCCAGTTTCGCAAAAATTCTAATCCGTTCACCTGTATATTCACAAGACTTTTAATAATTATATTATGCTTTGCTTTAATATGTCTAATTTGGACATTATTGAATTTAATCACACAGTATCATCATAAACCACTTGATGTTAGACAGAAAATGTCTAAAAGTTAAATATTTTACTTTTAAATGTAAGCTTACGTATTCGATTCATAAATGTTCAGTTGTTAATTCTATTCATTTTCACTCAGTTGGTTCGGAATTCACCTCAAAATAAAACTTAAAAGTACAAATACGTGTCTTTTTAAGTGAAATACATTTTCATCTAAAGTCATCATTCCACTGAATTAGTAGACTAATGCATTTACTCACGACTTTGACAGTTGATGGCTTATTTGTGGTAAATTTTCCATGCAAAACAAGACTGCATTTTGTATAATTTAAAAATAGAAATAATTTAGTTTTGACTAATTAAGCATCTCATAATTAGTACAGTTTAACTCTTCAGCTGTTATGTAACGGCTAACATTATTTTAACAACACAATAGCTTAAACGATTATTGATCGCGCGGATTGTGATAATATTTTGAAAAAAATAAAGTTTGCGAGTTTCAATTAAACACGAATCCCATTGTATATAATTTGTCGTCGAGAAACAGAGCAGAAATACCGTCAATAACAAGTACAAAAACTTGGTGATAAACTCATTTTCGATAAATAAATCTGAACAGCCTTCAATACAATGAAATCATAAGAATTTATATTACATGCACTGAAGCTGGAGATCTATGAATATGCAATCCTTTCATTTAATAAATTCGGATGAAGGTGCTCAGCCAATTATTCAATTTCAAATTAGTTTAGTTTTGACCAGAAGGATAAACCAAAGGCAGCATGAACGGAAAGTATAATCTCATGCACATTCGTTTCGTGCTTACTGGCGACTCATCAGTAGGAGCCGGTATTACGCCCTTTAACCACTATATATTTGGGTGAGGAATATGGGATAATAGGACGGTACAATCTCCTAGACGAATGTGTAAACCTGCAATAGTGAAGCTAACATCATATAAAGTCTACGACAATGCGACTTCAACGATAACTCACACTATATAATATATATACCGAGTCAGTAAAGGATACTAACACTATGGCTATTGTGTTAGTAACCGATACCAACATTATAGTACCGAAAAGGTACATGGTATTAACACTATGGTTTCCGAGTCGGTACATGGTACCAATCTGATGGATATCAATTTATGCTATAGTTCACCGAAATTGAGAATTACAACTATTTCTGAACACCTGTTACTCCAGTAAATCCAGTAAGCACGAAACGAATGTGCATGAGATTATACTTTCCGTTCATGCTGCCTTTGGTTTATCCTTCTGGTCACAACTGAATTAATTTGTTAATAGGTTCGCAACACCTAACTATAGCATAAATTGATATCCATCATGTTGGTACCATTTTCCGACTCGGAAACCATAGTGTTAGTATCATGTACCTTTTCGGTACAATAATGTTGGTATCGGTTGCTAACACGATAGCCATAGTGTTAGTATCCTTTACAGAATCGGTATATATATATTATATAGTGTGAGTTAACGTTAAGGAATCGCATTGTGGTATATGATGTTCCTTCCTATTGCAGGTTTACACATTCGTCTGGGTGATTGTACCGTCCTATTATCCCATTCTTGACAAAAGGTAAAAGGGCGTAATACCGGCCTCGTACTGATGAATTCGCCTGGAAGTAGGAAACAGATGTGCATGAGATTTTACTTTCCGTTCATGCTGCCTTTGGTTTATTCTTTGGTCACAACTGAACTAATTTATTTTAGTTTCGCAACACCTAGCGCATATATATTAGTTCTCCGCAACAAACAGTATTTAACTGTTATATTTAATTATTCAGTTTGTTTAAAATTATTTCGAAATTTACTTTCTACAAAATTTGATAACTTATATCGATCAAGGTCACAGTTTTTCAATTTTCTGCAGTAACAGGTATTTAGAAATAATTGTAATTTTAAATTTGGTGAACTTTAACATACATTGGAACCCCTTGTGTTGGTACCATGTACCATTTCGGCCACCATAGAGTTGGTATGAGGTACTGACACAGTAGTCGTAGTGTTGTTCTACTTTACAAGCTTGGCATATATGTTACATTTAGCGAGCTTGTTTTGAAGACGCATTGACGAAGACTTTATCTGAAGTTAGCTTCGTTTCTGCAGGTTTACACTGTCCAATAGAAGATTGTACCGTTTAATTCCCACATTCCTCGCCCAAATACAGAGTGGGTAAAATTCGTAACACCGGCTCCTACGATCAAGACGTCACTAAGTGCAAAATAAATACGCACGTGGTTATTCGTTCCGTCCATGCTCTCTTTGGTTTATCCTTCTGTTAATATTCGAAATAATGTTTCACTAGATGCGCAAAACCAAATACAAAATTGCACATATATTCTTTAAATCAAGTTTGCGAGCTTGAAGTAATTTAACCAGTCGTAGAACAGCATAGCAAAACTACCGCCAGCGCAACGCACTGATTCGTTTCGACCTTCCGTGATCATCATCAGAGTACGACGGCAAACTGACTATCGAGGATCAAACCGCATTGAATATATATGAAAATCAAAGTTAGATAAGCGGCTCTCACCTCTACCAGTCTCGCATACATTGAACTTGACTAGAAATATCGGCTGCACAATTTCTAAGCACTCACGAACATTAACTGTTTGCAGCTTTCGCCACATATACATACAAAGACAATACAATTTAACTATAATTGATTGTGCGGGTGGTGGTAGCAATTCTTTAAATGAAGTTTGCGAGCTTGAATTAAACACGAATCCCATTGTATTTGTATTGTATTGCACATATATGACGACAAGATTTTGACTTATGAAGCTGGTGAATAAAATAATGACTTTCTACTCCCGTGGGCTACATAGTTACATTACAACTGAAGTTCAATTTGTTAATTTGTATGTCTAACATAGTGCACATTTCTACATAATTACATAATTTTTGACACAGCAGAAAGGAGTCTTAAACTGAATTTTCAAGGCGTTTGCGCCTAATGGTGACAAAAAAGAACAAGCGAAGAGAATAAAATTTATTGTTTATCATAATCCTCTTGAAGTCTATGCCGTGTGAGAAACTATCCTCTACCGCATTTACGATACAATTTTTTCCTCCAGCCTGCAGACGTTTCCAATATAAATGAAATCGAAAAAATAATTCTAATAAAAATAAAAAATCTGCAAATTATTAAAATATTTATAAACTAATAAATTAATATCATAAAAAACGAAGATTTAGTGCAATTTATTAAGGCACATCCATCTATTGGTGTCCAGGGGAGTCCACCCTTTGTACGATTTACCTAGTAACTCCATTTCTTACCAAATAAATTTCGGATTGTTGTTTTTAAAAAATTAAATTATCTTCTGATGGTAACCTGTGCTCGACTTCGACATTTTATTAGAACGTCAATTTTGGTCGTATATTTCTACAAATATGTACAAAATATTTTAGCCACGTCCAAAGGTATCGCTTCTTGATTATTTGTCATCTAATAAACCCACCACGAATAAAAAGAACTGTTTGAGCATCAAACCACAGGCATATGAGTGTCTCGCTTCAATGCTGTGAATGTGCGTGTATACCTCAAAAGACAGATGATATCAATTATATGTCCCGGGTTTGCATGGAAACATAAATTAAATTTACATAAAAGCCCAGTTATCAACTATAACCTGAGATAAATCAAATTATTGTTACGCAATATACCAAAATGGATGAGTATAATAATACTTGTTGCCTTGCAAATCGGTATATTATGATACAGGCCATTTGAATTTATCTAAATGTGTTGCTTGTGTCACAAAAGCCTCATGCAGCCGATCAGCATTTTTAAACAAATTTAGAAAATAAAAAACAAAAAATCGTAATAGTGTACAAAAAATTGCCATCCTTAATTGTAGGTTTTCCTATAATGCTTTCAATTTGTATATATTTTTTTGTCAAGCAGAGATTTAAGCTGGACTGTGAATAATCTGTTTTACCACAAATAAAAATACCGATAAAAATGATATAATGAAGCAAAGGTGTAATAAAAAAACTGACCTCCTAGGTAGAGGATAGGACAACTCACTAACACATTAACATTTTTGCACATTTATTTTGCACAATTATAAAAATCAAGTTAAGATTATAAATATGTAGTTGTTAAATGATATATGACAACATATATGGATACGTGTAATTATACACACTCATCGTATATTTTTCACAATTTTCTGACCCATTGATTCGATGATTTCCATCATTATATTTGTTTTAAATATCTTCTTTAATATAAGTTGTTTTAATACATATGTTTAACTAAAGAACTTACCATTTCATTCAATTTATTTCTTCTTCCTTCATAATTCAATTAAAATATAGAACCAAATCAAGGTAAATTTCCTAGCAAATATATTGGAGACAAATTTCATTAGCAATATCCTTACAATTTGCAAAATATTTCAGATCCTGATTTATTTTCTTTGATTCTTTTAACATGTCTGTTTAGCGGTGTTTTAGTGTAATATTTGAACTATAAATTGTGTGAATCTAATCGCACATTCAAAAGAATGTATACTTATTAATGCATCAAAATGACCATCAATTTCTCACCTTATTCATATATTCTATCTTCCTGATAGTTTGCACTATTTCTATATTTCGAATAATTCATTATTTAATTGTTTCTTTAGTTTTATGCTTTGTTAATATTTCCAAATTCAACTTCATCATTGGTAAGCATGTCACGATTTTTCCGAATTTCGGTAAGTATACGTTAATCATTTTGGTAAATATGCTTAGATATGTCGGGGAATGTAACAACCAAACAAAATTTTAAAAAACTTATTATATGTTTGATAAATTAAAAGTATATATAATCTGAACAAAGAGCTTGTTTATGTTATAAATCTGTTTTGTTGTACAATCAACATACACACACACACACACACACATACATATATATATATATATATATATATATATATATATATATATATATATATATATCAAATGTTATTTCTCTTCAACTAAAAACATTAGGCAAAACAATACTTTAAATAAGTTCACGAGATAAACACAGTTAATATATTTTAATAATCAAGATAAACCTTCAGATTTCACTTATGAATTCACGATAATCTTATTTTTCAACCACACTTCAATAACTGAAAAATAGTAATGATTTAAGAAGGTTTCTTTGTGCGGGTGTGCGACATATTTGACATATCACAAATTATGTAAATCAGAATAAAATAAAACAGAATTAATAAAAGGTAGCGACCGTGTCTCGTTCTAGATTTTTTTGTAAATATAGTTTTAACCGTTAAAATAGGGAAAGAATATTTTGCTAATAAGCCATGTATTTGTATGTATCTGTTTAACCTTCAATTAAAGATAAATTGAAAGTTGCTGAAAAACATAATATGGTAAGTTCTAGGTTCACGAATAATAAATTTCAAGTAGGTTTAAGGCAAATCTTGAAATTGGAATCTAATTGAAATAAACTAAATTAAGTTTTTTTTATGCATTTAAATACTGAAAATACCAACATAATTTCCAAAGACTTGTGGTCGATATTTCCTTTGGAGTCCAGCGGATCTTTCAATTTTTAGGCAAAAAACATTTGTGATTAAGTGACCAAGCATTTTCTGTACTTGTAATAAAGTTTAAAAAATAATTTTCATGTTTGATGAACAGTCCTTTTTAGGTTTATCAAAAAAAAGATTAAATGAAGAAAGAAAATATTTCTTTAGCCTACTTGGAATACTGTCATAAGCTCTTTCAAATACCTAAAAATTATAGACAAACTACGTGGGCGTAATTCGAATGGCAATAGCTAGAGGTGGTCAACACTGATTTAGTAGCAAAGGGATAGTCTGAAGGTTACTCGGAAGCCAATATTGTTGGTAAAGAAGTGAAGGAGAAAATTTTACCTACACCTAAATGAGGGTCACAGTTTAAATTACATGTTAAATTAGATGCTACATAAAATTAACTTAATCGATTAAATAAAAACACTGTGTTTTCATCGATGCCCTATACTAAGATAAACGTTGATCTAAAAAATAAAGCGCAAATAAATATATATTCTCATCTCGGTGCGATATTAAATTGCTCATATATACACCCGAATTGGTGATTAACAGAGATATATCAATGGGACTAGCCAATTTATAAAATAGGCGAATTATAAATCATTATGCACAAACTAAAACTTTAAATCTGTATTAAATAGCCGTACACGCTGTTCACAAGTACAAACACCGGCGGAGTTACATTTCCTCTCAAAGCAAGGAACAATAAGTATTTGCGCTTTGCGAAATCCGCTATTTGCGACATTATATTATCTAGTTTAAATATTAAAAATATATTCGTACTTAACCTGAATGTAAATTGGTGAATGTTTTTCAGTGTCTGTACATGGGCCCTTTTTACTTCTAATTATTTTTGTTTACTTTAGGCATTTCAACAGACCTTATCTACGTTTCTACCTTTTCCTTACAAATGACTGAATGAATCTACGGAGTCTTGTTTAGGATAAAATTTACTTACTAAAATATGTTATGGAAACTTTAGTTCAAAAATGGATTTGGCTTCAGCCATATCATTTATAATTTAACTTTGCAAGTTATTAATTAAACATATTGAAATATTACTCTTTTCCTACATTTCCAAGTTAAAAACCATAATGTTAAATCTCTGCGATTTGTTTTCGCGGGTTTTCGCTTTGCACTATCAGTTTCGCAAAGATCCGATTGATCCGCATTTCCAAGTACCCATCCGTGTCGTATTCGTTTACGCTGGGTGTGGATTCGTAGATTCAACAGCGTTCATACCAACCACTTGAAATGAGGTCCGATTTAATCTTTGTTGACTGGATACGTTCCAGTTTGGTCTTTCCTAAACCACCCTCAGGACTCTACTCACACCTACGCAACATGATTCTCAAAATAACATATTCAAGCAAATGTGGTCACATTTGCTTAAAAAGCCATCATATTTGACTTTGTTTCATATTCGTCTCGGTATTTTATGAAATTATTATATAATAAGTTAAAAAGCTTGAAGACAATGTAATCATGAAACATAAAACGCAAACTGCGCCAATTTTGAAATCAAGTGAGAACATTTAAACAAAAGTCAACGGAAAAGGTATTGCTCCTATACTTCGATTCATAAAAAATATGACTTATTTGTGTCTTATGTGAATTTATTTTGTTCAAGTAATAAGAAAGGAATTTCCTGCTAAATATCGGGCATTAAATAAAATTAACATCTATGCACCCATAAAGTTGTACGGCTATTTTATTAGACTATTTGTGAAATTATATATTTAATAATGCCAGTTGTTTACGTGAATGCCTGAAAAAAGAATGTGTAAATGAGTTCTAATTTTGTTGCATCAAATAACATATTTTTTAATAATTTTTATAGACTAACTGAAGTATCATAAATATCGATTTCGCCCAATTTTTATGCGATAACTGTCATATGCTTCACAATTTATAAGTTGTTCAGCGGCTGTTTTTGATTTTTCCTGTAAATTATAGAAAAACCTTGCCAGTTGCAAGCAAAGGTAGCCTAATTGAGTTAGGCAAAAGCTGCAAAATTTTCTGTAATGCTGACTGCGTAGATACGTTTTAACTGGCCATGCACTGTGATTACAAGGTTTTCGATTAATTAAAAAGTCATATTTATACCGCCTTTTTATATTGATGGTGATTGAATCTGCAACAATAATAAACTGTGATACGTCTTTTCAAATCGGAGCAACTTGTTTTTCAAATAGTAAAATAAGACTCGCGCATTACGCAATATTTGAGTCATTTCCTATATTCTGCGAAATTTAATGCAACGGTTCGTCAGGGTTTTTTTCGAACATCTGAAATATCGATAATCTTATTAGAAAGTGTGTTCTAATCAAAGTAATGTGCACTGGCCTAGACACCACATTTCATTTTGAAAAAGTAACAAATATCCAAGATTAGAATTTTGTTACAATCTAATAGTTTATCTAGACTAACAATTTTATGAAATATTTGTGGTAAAATGCAGGCCTTTATCACAAGAAATTCAAGCAGCTTATAGAATTAAAATGACTACTGCTCGCTTAAAAAAATATATACACGTCAATTTTGCATGGTTTATAACCTTTGTTGTTCAAAGTATCATTGAAATGGTATCATTAAGAAACTCCTTATTTACCGTTTAAGAAATATGGAATATATAATTGTGTTTGAAAAATATAGCTAAACTATCAAGTACGTGTGCTAAAAGAAAACAAATGCGAAGTGATTAATCCAATTATTTTCATCAATCATATCTTGTAGATTCTTTTTCAAAATTCCTTTACAAAATCCTTTCAGGTTTGGGATACAGACGATTGGCTTACAGCGAAGTGTGATGTATTAAATGTTCATAATCATGTTTTTTTCACTGATAAATCTGATTAATTTAAAGACGTAAGCAGATATACTCTAGTGTACTCGATACATAGGAGCTCTAAAAACCATCTAAGTCCTCGCAAAAGATTAAAAAAGGAATTTATATACAAGCTTAAGGCAAAATTTTGTAATAACCCTTTTCATAAATTCCACCGTTAGGCCTTGATTCTTTACTTCAGTGAAATATATGTTATGTAAATTCTACTAATCATTATTAGAAATTCACTTTATTCAAATTTCTATTTTGACCTTTAAGAAGCCTCTAAATACTCTAAAGATGTATATAACTAAACTTTCCACAACAACGAGGTAAAGGTGAATTATATTGCGTGAAGATTTGTACAAAAGTTTAAATAACATTAAATAACAAATTATTCATGATCTTTATCGTTAAAATGCTTTGGTCACGCGAGGAATTTAATCAATATTAGAGGTTCAAAATACATGTTTTTAATCAATAAAGTGTCATTTTCTTAGCAAAGTTAAGATTATTACTATTTGATTTTAATATTCATTCTTCAAAATATGCCAGATTGAACAAGCATTCATCTATTCCACTATATTTAAGCCTGATTAGGAATATATTTAGTAACATTCCTTTAAAATAGTTTGCGAATTTGAGATTAATACCAAGCAATATTCCAGTCAGTCAAATATATTGATAAGATTCGAAGATAAACACAATTCCTATTTTATTCAACCAGTCGCTCATCATAGAAAATACCTGCTAAGTAAAAGAAGATTATCAGAATCGAAAAATTTATTTAAATGAGCAATTCATTAATACTTTTTTAATTCCTTTGAAAATCAAAGATCTACCGAATGTTGACCAACAGGATTGCAGATTGCTTCTTCAGTTTTAGTCCACTGACTCGCTATTGCACGTAGTGTTTTCAAACACTTGGTTCTTTAGACAAAACGCTCTTTAATTTTGAAACAAAATATAATTTTAATCTCAACACAAACTAACATTTCCTCGCATTCGAATAGTCAAATATTGCTTATTATTACCATGCAAAATGCTACTAAGATTTCAACGTATACGGGGCATCCAATTATAACAAAGCAAAGCGATGTATTCCTACAATAAATATCTAAAATGAGAATGCGCACTGCGTACCTTATCAGCTGAATTATTCTTTTCACGCAATTTTAAAGATAAATGAGGTTTTATGTGAACAGATCATAAACTGGTCATTTATGTATATGTACCTGCACATCAGTGTTTTTGCTACCTGTTTACTGTTGCATAATGTACGCATGTTTCCAAATGAAAAGAATTTATGTTTTGCGACTGACTGAAATAAAGAGGATTGCGTGTAACTCAAACACGCATACTTTACTGGAATAATTGGTATCACCACCCGTGCAATTAATGATAATTTATGTTAAGTGCCCCATTCATAAATGCTATTTAAATTTTTTTTAAACTACATTTATAATATACTGCTTCAATAGCAGAACAGTGTAAGCATTCATAAAGCTGAGCAATGTATATTTTTAGAACAAATGGTTAAAAATTAATGTATTTATATAATTTAAAATTATATCTACATTTTTTAGTTCTAATTTATCTCACAGTAGATAAAAAAACCGCCGAATATTTCCTCACAATACAATGTGACATAGGGTCTGTCTTTTGTTTACACATATTTCCTCTATCAAGTATGAAAAAAAATCTTATTGTCATCGGCATTATATTTACAGATCATTATTTTCATTAGCAGTAATATCAATTATTTAAATCAATGTTGTTAACTTGATATAAATACCATTCTCATACTATATATATATATATATATATATATATATATATATATATATATATATATATATATATATGTCGGTAAATGTAAAAAAACAACGTATCATGTAAACCAGTTTGTTTATTATTGGGAACACTTGAAGTACTGTCTTGAATAATTTTATGTAGCGTGTGACAGATTATCCCAGTGTGTGAAGTCAGAAGCACCATAGCAAACATACCTATATTTGTGCCCTGTCCACGGCAAGTTCTAGGCACACTTCACAATATGGACGAAAATGTTCTGCAGGATGTATTGCGTATTCTTCCTTGTGGAATGATTATATTATTCTGAGAAATGTATACAAAATTAGATTGACGTTTCTATTAAGTTTGTTGTCGTGATTTAAATAATTCTTATCACTACCCGCGCAATAATTGACATTTTAATTGTATAAATTTCAATGCAAATCTATCTCCCAGGTAGCATTGTTACATTTCAATAATGACACATTGATGCTGACTAGTTGGAACTGTAGGTCTATAAATATTCTATATACGGTCTTCCTTAAGGATAGCCTAACCAAAAAATTAGTCAATATATAATTGAAACTGTGTAAAGTGTGTGGCATAGTGGTGTGTTGGATGGGGTCACAGACTCTGCGAAAGACTTGTCTAGGTTCGAGCTCTGTCTGCGACAAATTTCTGGATAATATTTAAATTGTCTCAAATATGAACGAAACCGGTCTACAAAATAAAATTTGTTTATACATTATGCTATGCTTAGTTTATTCAACCGAATTTAAACATAGTGTTAATATCAATATAAATCGCATTAAACGTTGCTTGGCAACCTGATTGGATTTGGTAGAACACTATTTTAACAAATAGCTTATACTTTTAAGGAACTTGGTATTGAAAAACCTATTCGATCTAACATATTTTCCTGCCAGTCTAATTAACAGAATAACGTATATGTACTAAATATTAATTGGTCATCTGTGTAATTACGCGCTCACGTGTCTTTGTATGCAAGTATCTTTGCTTCCGCTCTGTTGCTGTAAAATGCTAGCAATTAGACTTATTGACATCGTTTTCGCTTAGAAAGTAATTATCCATTTGCATTATTATTATTATTAAAAGAATGATGGCTAAAATTAGAGTGTTGCTAGACGACATCATTACGAATTTGGCCTAGTGATGCGCGTTTTTAGTCATTTCTCATTAATCCATCAAATAATAGTCCATGAACAACACAGAATACAAGCAATGAAGTAAGTGCAATCTTTCATTCACACCGCCTGTTTTTTTCTTTCACACTGTTAGATTTAACATTAATGACTAACTTTTCACAAAACCGAAGATTGCCATTTGTGCGTGGGTGCAGTCGGTTGCAGTGAAGCCTGAGGCAATTTTAAGGGATCAGCATTCATATGTAAAAACAGTCCTGCTTTTAAAAGTATCTTGTGATTGATAATAATGGGTCGCCGTATCCGTTCTACATTTGCCCCTTAACTAACTTGTTGTAAGCGCCCGAGTTGTCTGGTGTGTGTTTATTATTTTCATCCACACTGCCAGTTTGTTTCGTCAGGTGCCAGATCCTCAATGTCACAGTACATCAAATACACCAGCATCCAAATGAGACTACGTTTATCCAATTCATTTTACTCATATATATTATTTTCCAATGTAAAATATGCACAGTCAATTAAACAGAAAAATGAAGACTATATGTGAACAAGTTATAAAATGGTCTTTTATGAATGCGTACCTCTGCATCAATGTGTTTGCTTCCGGTTTACTGTTGTTTAATGCATACAGGATGTCCACATAAATCGTTTTATACTTTCACTAATTGACTATAAATGAAACAAGCTAATTTATTTAAGATAAGATCTGGCACAATAATTACCATACTTAGTTTTGTTGCATAAAAGTCCATTAGAATACATTTATACTTCAGTGCACGAAGTATGTGTAAAATTATTTTGCTTATTCACAAATAAACCAGGTTTCCAAATTAAACATTTCTTATACCATATCATGTAAAGCCAAATATTCAATTGTCGCTTGATGTAGGAATCACCGTTTTCATGTCTAAAAGAGAAACATAGTATTGCCTTTTATTTTCACAAATCAAATTAAACAATCAGCATGCAACTAGCTAACATATTTGATGCTCAAATATTGTACGCTTAGTGATAAGATGGCCAAGTTAAATGAATTGTAACGATGTAAGTTGATAAAACGTATTGAAAACTCAAACGGCATTGAAATTATTTTTTCTCCAACGGATTGATTCATCTAAAGACTGTTAATGGTGGATTTGTGTTTCTAACAAATGAGTGAGGCTAAATTGAAAATGTGTATGAACAACTAACCAGAAACAAGGTTTCCAAAAATAACAATCAAAGGTCTCAGGAAAAAGTTACACAAGGAAGTTAAGGCTTTAGAAGAAAACGAAGAACACGCAGTATGGACAGGCATTAAAACAAAGGGACATGGTTCCATCTCGTGTATGTTTTAGTGGGAGTCTATAAACAAAAGTACCAACTATGGATAATTGTAAATGTCTAAAAATACCAACTTATTACACTTCAACTGTTTATCTCATATTAATTGGAATTTCTTATATTTTTCACGTTGCTGAAAAAGTATCATTTTCTGGAGATATATTTAACATAATCATTTTAATACATATATGTATATATACATATATGTACATATATACTATATATTGGATAGTTTAGACGTTTTATACATGTATACAAATATTTTTACGCAAGGCACACTAAATTCTTTAAACGATCACAAACAGGGGTATCATATGGTGTTAGAAGGAAGTCCTTGGTCGTTACGAAGTTCTCCAAAGGACACTTCATGTGCTGACATTATTTCAGAGGTTACTTGATGACGTTTATATATTTACAAACTCGGTGCTAAAGTGTTATAAAATCCACAATTTAGGAAAAAAAGCAGATGAACTGCAGTTAACGTAGGAAAACAAAATTTAGGATGTGATATCGCTTATTAACTTCAAAGTGAGAATCAATGATATTTTTTTGCATGTTTACTCCAATAATCCTGAGGAATAAAAATATACATTTTAGGATCCCGAAATTATGAATTATTGAAATAGCTTATTTGAAGTACAGACAGAAGGAATTAAGAGACTTAATGAGAAATGCCGCAAAATGGAAATCCGGAAGTAGGAACTGATGTGAAAATTATTAGGATATAATGAAATTCGTTTTAAAATTTGCGCATTTAAATTAAGTTAAGCCAAATCATAGACGTCAACTGTTGTTTTACCTTGTGGATAATAAATAATAATAATAATAATAATAATAAAGGCATTAGAAACGAAGAATAATAGCAGGATATTGTAAAACCACTTTATTTAAACAATAGAAAATATTAACCGCAACCACATTTGGGTCATGCGCAATACCGTTAAAAGACTATGGTGTTATGTATGTTGGAGAAATAATTCGTGAAACTTAAATTGGTTTAGGTAAATATAAAAAACATATTAATGTGAACACAAACAGAAACCAAACCTAGCTCGGTACACACAAGAAATAGGACATTAAGCAGTTTTGGATTGGTGTAAAAGCAGTTCTATATGCAAACGCTGTAGAACAATCTGTTTCTTGAGAGAACTAATATAAACAAGTTTTAGGCGTTACAGTTAAATATCACTGGCCTCATTAGTGAAGGAGGTAATATCCAATGGATGGATAACAAAGTTCGACTGATTCGAGATAATAAAAATTTAGAATAAGAAGTTGAATATCTGAAGTGATATAGCAACAGCTGATATAATTAAATGAACTCTGTTTCCGCTAGCGCTGGTAGCAATTATTTACGTCCTAGTTACGATCTTGATATAAATACCAATCCTATTATATATACATTTGTCCGGATAAACTAAGCATTGCATGGATCTGCCTTTTATACATCATGCAATGATTCGTTTAAATTGAAACGTTTAATTATATATATAAGGGTTGTACGATATTATATTTACATGTATACATATGTTGGTATAATGATTTATTTTAGTTATATGAGCATATAGTCTTATGCAATTATTTCTAGGAGTTGCATAACTTGGCAGTGTGCTTACAATTAGTTTAAAAGACCATTAGTTTGTCCATACTATCTCTTCGTTTCTTTTATTTTCACCTAAGCGTCGCTCTGACATTCACGCTCTTTCCATCTAGGTAACTTGCTGTACCATATTTGAAGTAATTTGTTACTAGATGCGCAATACTTCATACGCGATTAGTGTTCCCGGCTTAAAATAAAACAATATTTGACATTCAATATTTTTTGTTTTATCAGTTTTGAATTTTTAACTTTGATTACCATGACATAGTAACAGTACAGTTACAACAAAAATGTTCGATACTTCCGCGCTGCCCTCCAATATTCTGCACACGAGATGAGATTAGCTATACCGCGAATTTGAGATAGCTGCTATTCGAGGTAAGTATTGGTCTGCTAATTGCAAATAGATGTGGATATATATATATATATATATATATATATATATATATATATATATATATAGATTTACTTGTTGAGTGAGGGTTTTCAGGTGCACTATGCATATGCAAATATTGAATTTAGTTACCGAGACAAATTCTATCTTTAACACCATTTGTGAGTCAAAAAAATATATTAATAGAACGATTTTGGAATGAGGTCACCACATCTGCTTAATTCTGCTATTGTGAGTAAATTGCTGTGTTTAGTAGCCTTAGGATGGTGCTGAATATTATGCACCGAAACGTCGCCAGTAAACGTAGATGTGATAGAACCGCATTTCCATTTTTTAGTATGAACGATGTTGAGGCCTTCGGAAGAAAGGGTCGAAAACAAATTTAGCCCGATCGGAGACAAAAAGGAAATGGAAATTGTGATCAATCGGATCTTTGTGAAACTGTTAGTGCAAAGCTAAAACTCACGTACGCAAAACGCGGCATTGGAAAAAACCATTTTATTACATATTATTTGCGTTTATATCTAGATTGAAATCTTAATTTAAATAACAGCTAATTTAGCCCACTTTACATGTGCTCAAAATTTGCTGTCACTCATCGAATACTTCATCACGCTTTTTCCCTTAGTCTTAGGAAACCTCGATGAATTTATTTAATTTATTGTGAGTATATAGCATTTTCAATTCAAACTGACAATTAACCCTATCCACAGTTTCTGCCTCACTGTTAGCCTTACACATTTTCTCTCTCATTCTAAGTGTCATCGCTATTTCAAAGCTCATATTGATTCCTCCGGGTTCTTCCTGCTCGTCAGTGTTATTTACAAATAGCCAGATTAACTAACTTGATTATACTATTACGGTGATATTACCACTTCACTATGAAAAACATAATACAACATTAATTATTTTACATTTGTTTTAAATTGATTGATAGATCAGCGTTATACGTAGTGGATGACAATAAATAGATGGTCAAAATAGCTCCACGATGACCGATCTGAGTTCAAAAATTGTATGGGATTTTTTTCGTGCCCAAGATAGCGTTTTTTTTTAAATTACCACAAATAAAGCACGCGTATTTTATTTAAATTTTATTGTACATGTCGATAAATGCATACGTACAGGTGTACTACTGTACAAAAATATAAGAAACAAGACGACCCGAAAGACGACACTCGGAGGAAAAATAAATAGTACACGTAACACCCAACAATGCGACCAGTTGGTTCACTGACACTGCATAAATACAAGAATAATAATCTAGACAGAAACATGCGCGTACACAATAACTAATTAACCCTAGCAATAAATAGGAGTTAAACCAAGTCAGACTAGGTGCCACCTACATACTCAAATAAAAACCCAGGATGTATATATATATATATATATATATATATATATATATATATATATATATATATATATATATATATACATATAAATCACACTGCGACTAATGGTTTTGAATGCTAACAATTAATTTCCATCTTTCGCCATATCGCTTATTGTTTCCGACTTTAAATTTGTGTGCACATGCATTGGGAGTATTGAAAATCAATTAACCAATAAAGTCCATCAACACCTGCCTCGGAAAATTTATTGGAGAGGAGTATCACAAACGGCCAGTTCAGCAATCGGTGATCATTGAATGCACTCAAGGGCACAAAGTTAGCACAACTATATTTCTCATTTATCAAGATGCGAAATTCGAAAAGATTTCCGACATTTATGCATCACATTACATTGAAAATGACAAGAACCCTTGATGAATGTTCATAAATTACATTTACACAATGTAGCATTTGGCTGGATGCAAATAAAAAGGACGCAGAACATATATTCAGGGAGCAGAACAGACTGCATCTGTAGAAACGTCACAAAATGTAACAAAAACCATAAAAGAGTCAAAGACCATATTAAATGGACAATGAAAAAACAAGAAAAGGCGCGCTTGGCAAGCAAAAGACAAAGCAGAACCGAAATAATCAATCAAAGGTATCTTCCTGAGAAATAGTTGTGCACATTTTACTGAAACAGACAGTATGCTAAGTCTATATTAGGTAACAAGTTGACACTAAACGGATAACCATATTTCAAACATCTCGAAAAAATTGCATAACCATAAAATATTTTACCCCATCAATGCAAAGCGAAAACCATCCAAACGTGTGACATATAATCCGGCCACGTCAATCTTTCATTCATTCATTTGGAAAACGCTGTATACGCAAAGTGCAATTTAAGTTTTTTGTACAGTTAAGTCATAATAATAGTTTTTGATCGAGATCTTTCCCTCAGCATTCAAAACTTAATTTTACATTTATCTATTCTATGAGTGTTTCTTCCTTTATACCGAATAATTATATATATATATATATATATATATATATATATATATATGCATATTTTTATAGATGATTATTTAGATATGAGTACATTGAGCACAAAAATAGAAAAATAATTATCATCATCATCATCATCGTCATAATCATGCACAGCCATACAAAAGCCAAAATTGTCTAATCTTTCATTGCCATATAACCATAAGTCGTTCGAGATTATATGTGGATTGTAAAAGAACTCCAGGTCGCCCATTCCTTGTTAAGATGATTTGAATTCGGAGTAGTCTGCCAACCAAGGTTGATAAACACTTTCCTGCCAGATGCCAGTGGCCGAAACTATTCCGTTTGGTAGACCAATGAGTGACAAAAATATTTGCAAATTTGAATCTTAAAAACTGCAATGTAAAATAATAAAAAAATACCGTCATATATTTCCGAATTATAGTGAAGGGACTTTCCTTGCCGTAAAGGTGAATTTAAAAATAAATTACATTATTTATATTTGTTATAGTATAAATAATGATATTCGTTTGGATTGTGCGTGGAAAAACGCTCCATCTAACGCGCATTCTTTCATTAACTTATCGAATTTGAGATAAAATTAATTTAATAAAAAATGAAAAATATGGTTGAAACAGACATGGGTTGACCAGTACTGCCTCGGAATAAAGCAAATCATTTATGGAGTAATTTCTACATCGAAAGTTGATTTTGTCTAGGTAACTTTACCACAAACCATATCTCGAACGTTTTATTGAGGCAAACGCGGCATATAAACAGCGAGACTGTGCTGTGAAGCCGTACTTCCAGATGTTGCGAAATGAGCTAAACGGGATGTGGTGGCGCGTATCCATAGAAATTCCGGCCTGACGACAGGATGGCAGAAGCTAGTCAGACCGGGAATGGAAACATAAAACTTGCCGTGTCTAAAGGGACTCAGCCATCATTCCCGTTTCATGTGAGACCTCGAGTTTAGTGCAACTGCGCAGTTACTTTTATTGCGAAATTTACTTCACGGGATGAGAGCAAGCCTGCCAACCTCACAAACAATTAAAATTAAACTGAAGAATAATGTTTAAAATACCTCAAAGTTACAAGTCTACGCCAGATTGCTCGAATTGCGGTATATTTTTTACGCTGTAAACTTAGCAAATAAGATCAAAATCTGCATGCATAGTTTTTCACAACGAATTGCTTGTATTTATATGTATTCATGCGTTTAAAGCTAAATGTATAATTGGATTTACGTGAATAAATTTATGTATTGAGTAATACAGTTGGATAATTGGTAACAGAAATTTCAAAAGCGATAATTCTGAAAAATAAAGGTAGGCGTGTCTCATCGACATAGTTTATTTGCGTTATATATATACTATTTTGTTTTCCGTCTTTGACATTCAGAATGATACTTTTCTGCGATAGCGAGAAGAAGATAGGCAATGAAACGTAGAGCCAGTTTTTATGAGAGCGAGAGAGAGAGAAATGATGATAGCGTATGTTCAAGCAAACACGATGAAGCTTTGGGGAAAATCTGGCTATTAAGAACTTACAATGAATCATATTTGAAAAAGCACAGACTTTTGTGAAATGTGAATAATACAAAACGTCTTCATTGGAAAATCAATCCAACAATGAAAAATCTATATTCTAGTTGATAAACAGCAATTGAATTAACCACGTTTTAAAATAAATCCCGTGATGAATTGCTGCGTTATGACCAGTTACTTACTTTTTGTTCTGCATGTGCATTTTTGGGATGATTTAAAGTACAATACCCATAATTTTTTTAAAACATGATTAAATACTTAGTTTAGAATGGGATTATTTAAATAGTGGAAACAAGGTAGTACACATTTCATTAAAAAACTGCAAAAGCTTTCTCTTTTCTTTAAACAATGAAGATTATTTAAGTCGGGATGGAAACTTAATAATTCCAAATTTTTATATTTATAAATAAGTGGGCCTGTTTATGCTAAAAATTGATAGTTTGTAATATGTCTATTTAAAAATTTGATATGTTGGTCACAGGTACTATTTTAAGTTGAAACCCATGCAATTTGTTTAAAATCGCAAACCTTAAAGACTATAAAAAACGGTAAAATAATTCAAACATAATGTTGAGGCCTTAATTTGTGCTCTAACCGAATTGCTTAGTGGTTAGAAGGCCAGATTCTAAAGCCGACGTGGCCAGGTTTGAGCCATGCCCACGGAAATTTCTGGCTAGTGCGTGATGATTTAAAAGAAACATGTTGCGAGATGAATTCACAATAAGGAAGAAAACCATCTCCTGGATGAATTGCGTTTTCTACACTGTAATTATTAGTTTTATACTGAATAATGTATGTACTTAATGGGTCAGGTGTTTCTATCGAGATCGCAACCTTGATAGCTGTGTTTGTTATTACCGCTTGCACAACCAATGTTCGTTTAATCATATAATTGTTCATATCTAATTCACTCCTTTATGCTGTGCGTTGTCTGTTCAATAATGACAGATTGGGGAGGGTTAGTTGGAACTTTGTGCCTAAATGGATTCCATATTGGCTCCACCTAAAAGAAAAATAATACTGACCGAGTTACATTGGTTAGTATATGACTGAAAGTTGTGTGTAGTATGCGGCAGAGTGTATCGATGTTTTTAGCACCAGATACGTAAGCTGATATGCCTGGGCTCGAGCCCTGTATGCAGCAAATTCTGGCCAATACGTGATGAGTTCTCAATAAGGACGAAACCGTTCTACTGGATGAATTCCCATTTCTACACTATGCAATTCTTAAGTTATACTGGCCTATATGTGTACTTAATGGGTCAATATCGCAAACATGATTATTGTAATTGTTATTACCGCTAGCGCAACCACCGTTCGTTTAATTGCATAAAAGTTTAATTATTTGTATTTTAAAGTTGATTAGCGAACTCGATTAGTTGAAATCCGCCTTTTGGCAATCATAACGTAAAAATATTCCCAGAACTGTGTGTTCTTACGTTATGCTTTCCGTCTATGTACTGCAATTATTTCACGTTTATTCAGAAATTATGAATTTTTGTATTTTTGCATCGTCATCTCATTTTGACAATCTTGCACATTACCAACCCATATCCTATCTTCGGTGGACTGTTAGCACCTTTCTTATTTATGTAGGGCAAGTGTACGTGAAATATAATATTTCACAAAGAAGCGCCAATCAAAGATTTAATTATTTATATTAATACAGTAAATAACTGGTTTATATAACTTAACAAACGAAAAAAAGTAAATATACGTAATACTGATTATTTCCTCAACAAATATCTGGCGCTAATGGCCTGAAAACCCGCGATTAGGTATTCCAGATTTTGAAGCCCTGTTTGACATCTAATTTATGCTAGAAAACTCACCTAAATACACATTTAAATTTTCTCGTAATTTTATTTTTGTTACATAATGCGCATTTGTCATTTTTTTGGTATAAAAATTATATAGATAAAAGTATTCTCCATTTCTTTCTGACAGGGATATCCACGTTCCCACTGTTTGCTATTACTCAAACAGTATAGCTTATTTATCAGATGCAGATCGAGGTAACATGAGACACTTACCTGACCGTGTTCACATTTTAGTATACACCATACTAATACTGTAATTCTCGAATGATATATCTGATAATATTGTTATTACTATTAAAGCGATTTTTTTCTGAAAAGTATACACCACTGCATAAATTCCTTATTCATGGGATGTTTTACAGTTTAATATATGAAACAAAGACGTTTGAATAACGGATGTTACCTAGCAATTTTTATAGAATATTAACGCATGCATGAAGATAAACAATTATGGAGTTTTACGTAAAAAATTTACTCGGAACAACAAATTAAACCATTGTGATACAACGCACAAAGGTTGTTTCTTTCTTGAAATCTAACGTTATAAATTATGTGTTCTTTATTATATTATGTATACGTTCAGAGTATTTAGTTTCCAAATTCATGAATCTTAATTTCATAAAACATCTTACAATTTATTAATATCACTGCTATTCATTTTAAAAGATTGGTTCTTTATTTACAGATTTATATAAATGTAGTAAACAGAAATTGTTCAATTTGCTAAATTGGAAAGCTTGTCAAACGAAGTCTATTGTCTGGGCGTCCACTTGAGAATTTTAAAAAGAAATATTGTCAATTCAATGCCTATTTGTAGCAACACTTTTCCAGCTTAAATTCAGCATCATATTCATTTTCATTCGTCTGATAATGAACAAATTGATGTTTGTTGTTCTGTAAATTTTTAGAGTAATCTTTGGATTTGTCTGGAACAGATTTGCACAACTTAGAAGCCTAATTGGAAAAGAAGTATATTTTTGTTGCCCCCAGCTTTTTAATTATTTCCCATTATATCGTTTATAAAGAATTCATTGTATGTTCAAATTTAGCTTAGCAACACTATTGTCACTGCTGGTAGCTTCTCTAGTTTAACTATAATTTATATTAAACTTTAATTTGTGATAGTTATGTCCTGTGAATGTGGCAAAATTGCACGTTTCAGAGATATGCAAAAGTCAAATAATTAATGCGAGCTACATATACTCTCAATCTAATTTACATAAACCGGCATTTCTCGGTTGCATTTAATCCCGGCTTTTGTAACCCATTCTTTAAATCAAGTTGGCGAGCTTGAAGTAAACACCAACCCCATATTATTTAAACTGTCATCGAACAACATAACAAAACTACCGCCAGTTTTTTTATGTTGTTCGATGACAGGTTAAATAAAATGGGGTTGGTGTTTACCGCAAGCTCGCAAACTTGATTTAAAAAATTGTTACCAACACCCGCGCAATCAATTATTGTTTAATTTTTGTAACCCATGTTGATAAGATACCGTTCTATACGACATAAGTGAAGCCTTACTGCCAGATAAACATTCAATCCGTTTCTGATTTTTAAGATTCAGCTTCAAACGGACTGATTTTTACTTAACATATCGACCGTTGGCTTAGGAATAATAAATTTTGACCGCTTGTCAATATGACAGTTACTCAAACAAAGCGCAAAATAATAGATGTAATAGTTTGCATGAAATATATATAATAATGTGCTTGAAATGTGTAGTAAACTTATTGATTTAAACTCAGATAGACTCAACACACGAGTCATAAATCCTAGAACCAACTTTGACGTTACGACAAGACCAAAAATCTTGAATAGTCGGACAAAATCTTTTGGAAGCTGCAAATTGTCCTGCAAGATATTATCAAAGAACTCTTTCTCTTAACATCCACTAACATATTTTCAGTCTTTCATAATTTAGAAAATAGCTTAAACGCTAATTATCACAAATCATGCAACCAACCAGATGGTTTGCAGTGATGTTCTACTTTTTTTAAGTAACAAAATGCGAAATTCAAAAGTCAGCTATAATAATATCATGCAATGTTGTATTCACCCGCAAATATGTATGATTCAACTTGTGCATTAAGGCAAACTAGATTTATTCTTTATTTTTATCGCGCTTCAGATCAGAAGCCAGGCATTCAAGTCAAGCTGTGATGTTTCGAAATAAATTCATCCAGGTTAACTTAATAATCATTTTAAATAAAACTTATTTACTGTTTAATATGCCTTTCATAATTATTCATGTATTGAAGCATAAATGTAATGAAATGCAAGTATATACAATATAGCTTATGTAATTTTTGCTTAAGAATTGTTGCTGTTTTCCGTTATGGTTTTCTGTGCCTTCATTCTTTCAGTAGCAACTATTCTTTTGCTGAATGCCAGCTTATCTTTATTTAAATCGAGGACATATGTTTGGCGCATTTTACAATAGAAATATTTATTTTAATCTGATTTTCATAATTCAGATGAATATAAAACCCAATTCTGGAATCCTGTGCTTAAATTGCAAACACGAAATTCCTTTTACGGTTTTTTAATGCAGTTACTGCTTGCTTATTTTAATAAAATATAAATGTTGGCGAAGCGTCAATTTTCTATCTTTATAGTCGACATAGATAATTGGTAGGTTACAATCCAATCAGGTAAATCTTATGTAATTCTACTTGTTTGAGAGTTGTTTTTCTAATTATAATATATATATATATATATATATATATATATATATATATATATATATATATATATTCTCGATAGTCGTTAGGCCTACGTACCGCGATAAGGTTCGTAAAACTGAAGCGTAGCGTAACGCTAAAATGCTGAATAGTCATGTTATTATCTGTGTCTATCTATAAAATGTAAGTAATACGTGGTTCAACTCAGTTGACTTGTTAAAATGATGTACCTATCAATTGCTCAATGATAGATTTTTTCTATTATTCGATGTTCCAATGTTCAAAATAGCGGTGATATATATCATGGACAATTGTTTGATAATAATTCTCGAAATATTTAAAAACTACGTCTAACCCGGAAAACTATTACATTTGCTTTGTTATTTCAATAAAAGACCGGAAGTTATTGTACGCTTCAAATAAGAGAGATATTGAGTGAGAGTCAATTTCTCTATGAGTATTATTTAGAAATTGAAATGTACAACGATATATAAATAGTAACAATCGTCTATCATACACAGTTATTCACAGACATTGCACTTGCATAAGTCAGCCTAAAAATAAAAAAGCTGTCATAATAAAAATGTATGCCATTGCCTATATATTTGTTTATGATGAATTTTAAATAACTCGCTTAAGAAAATTTAACTTTGTTCCAATCGAATTTCCTTGTTAAACAATCTACGTTTGCGCGACTGGTGTTAATATTTCCTTAAAGCAAGTTCATGTGTTTGAGATTAACACTCACTTTTTTGTGTTTAGCCAATAAATGAAGTATGAAAAGTTATATTCGCGAGTCTGACAACTTGTAGTCTCGCAATCATTGCATTTCAAAGGAAATGTCGGCTTCAAATTATCTTTGGAGTCAGGAATTTTTTTTACATTAGTAGGATTTGTTAAACTTTTAAAAGATTTACAATTGAGCTACTATTGATGCCAAGAGGAATGGCGACATTTCTTCAAGTCAAGTTTCCGAACTCGAGATAAATAACAATGCTTTTGCATCAAATCAGACATGCATGATAGAAAAATGCCTGTAGAAACTCGTTCTGGTGCGTTTCGACATTCCATAATTAACCTTAGAACACAACATTTAATGAACTACGGAATCAAACAGCAAGGTATATATATATATATATATATATATATATATATATATATATATATATATATATATATATGAAATATATGATAACGTTTTTCTTCTGAATTTTTGTCCATAAACACGATTTACAAAAAACGATTACATATAATTAAGTCAAAATTTTCGAAGATTTCTTCGAACGTATAATAAAATGCTAATATCCGTGGGATAATTTCACCGTAACTCCGGTCTTTAGTATTATTGTGTAAAGATAATCAATTTAGAAATGTTTCAGTTGGTGAAATTTAGTAATCTCGCTATCAGTGTATCAGTAGCTAGTATGCAAGGCACACATAGATAGATAGGTAGATGGTTATAAATAACGCATATATATATATATATATATATATATATATATATATATATATATATATATATATATATATATATATATATATATATATAAGTGAATGATGTTTTAAATTGTTCACTTGCACACGAAATCGTTATAACGATGTTGCATTTTATAAATCGTGAAATTTCTTCGGAGTTGTTGCACGAATTTTTGATTAAATGACAAAAAATTAGCTAGAGAAATTTTCATCGCTTTTATGAAGATTTCGTATACAATGTTGCAAATTAGAATCGACGGAATATGTCTATAGATTGTATATTTGTCGCAGTTGGTCATTCAATCGTTTTTCAATCTTGCTTTAAAAATTGGATTTGCGAAATTTCATTCTGCTTGACGTTTTGCATTTGCACAACTTGTGTTGCAGTTTTTTTTATGAACTGGTAAGTAGCGCATGCCGACAACTACCAAAGGTTACCGTAAGAAAATCTGATTTTATCCCATTAACAAGATTGTACCTTATGATTAACTTCGTTCCGCCTAATAGGCTAATAAGAGCCAATCGATTTTGATTGACATACGCTATTTTCAAAAAGGTTTTCTATGCCTACACCGACAAACTTGTAAACAGTTCCTCTGGAAACGGATGATACTATCTGCAAGACTTGCGCACATCTTAAAAAGTATGCATACTTAGATAAATTCTAATACGTTTAATCATGTACATCATCTACCTCCTTGATTGTAAGACGAAATGTGGAAATTCTAGTACATGATATGTTTTTTCGAAATAAGTTACTACCGTAAATGTAAACAAACACTGGTTAAAATATTCTTATTATTAATATCTACAGTAAGCTACCATATTTTTTAAAACATGTATGATTTTGAAACTATTTGTCGTTATTATTTATGGTAAATTTTGCAATTTAAATGAATAAAATCAAAATAATTGTGAGAAGTTGGTGCTTCCACCAAGTTTGGTAAACATGACGTCAGTAATTATGACCTGCCATCCTGGAACTAATGGATGTTTAGAATCATGTGTATTAGTGAAATATTTAAATATATTGAAATATATTGCGTCCGTTCTATGCTAGTCACCTATTTCCTTTTGAATACCAGTAGTAAATGCTGACATTCCTTGCTGGACAAATTATATTTTGGACAATTTCAAATTGTATAAAACAGTCATTAACGTTTGAAAATTTTACCGTGACTTACAAGGAAATACAAAATGAGGTGTTGAATCAGATAATTCCATTGACAAACAAAAGTTTATTTTTGGGTTAATTGTAGTGAAATTATACAGATTAAGTAAAAATATTTCAAATCAATATTTACAAAATAGTTTAGGCATTCTTAAATTGATATATTTATGCTTCATTATGTGCTTCCGGCATAAAAACATGATAAAGATATATCTTATATGAACGCAAACGATCTATTTTCAAAAACACCTTACTTCCATTATAACATTTTTTCGTCTTCAGGGGCAACACCTATGCAGCTTTCATAACTGAAAATAAGCTGTTATACAGCAAAATACAACGCTCTATTCAATTAAAATATCTAACAATTTTTGTTATTGTTGAACGATTTAAAGCAAAAACAAAAATTGGTATCCTGTAAGATTAAACATTTTACCAGTTCTAAATCTTGGGACCTTATCTGACAGTCCTTTACATCACGTTTGCGAGCTTATAGTATGCACCAATCCAATTTTATTTAACCAGTCGTCGAAGAAAATAGTACGTGCGATTGACGGTAGTTTTTTATGTTGTTTAACGACTGGTTAAGTACAAATCAGTTGTTATTCAAACTCACAAACTTGATTTGAGTATTAACACCACACATACCAATCAATTGTTTAATTGTATTTTCTTGCCTGACAGTCGAATATAAAAGAAAATAATTCTCTCTAATGTCAATTAAAATCTATCACTTTAATCATGGTTGCTATCTTGATATAAACACATGACCAATTATGTACCACTCGCGCAAATAATGTTCATTTGTGTAAAATTTTTGCAAGCCGAATTTGGGTTTAATTCGCATTTATAAATTTAATTTTATAAAAAAATCTTTTTTATTTATTAAATTTCTATGTATTGATTTATTTCTTATTCATTTATTTATTTATATAAATTATAGATTAATCCTCTATTTTCTAATGATCAAAAGTGGTCTGATTATAGTATGATTTTCAATTTTTCCATTTAATGGCTTGCCATAATTGTAACAAAGCAATTCGCTCATTTGCGGTTTTTCCTGCACGAGAAAAATTTTAACAGAAACCTTGTCACCTTTTAATTTATTTGATTTTTTTAAATTTTTACACCATCCATCAAATGAATTTACAACGATTGCATAATAATAACACTTTTTGTGCTTACCGATGCATATTGCTTAAAAACATGGTCAGACAAATAAGTTTATAATTAAGAGAAGAATTTATTAATAATCTCCAATGTACCGTAAATAGTGCTGCGACCAGTTTATACCAGTGCAGTATTATTTAGTTCGAAAATATTTATTTAATAGTTTTAATACACCGTGGACATATATAAATATGTCTTATGTTTGTCATATGCAATTTTTCATTTTATGGTAATTAACTAGTAGTAAGAGATGTAGCCCATACCTGAACTTTGACGCAAATCAGCTTTTGTTGAATTAATTGCAACGTGCAGCTTATTATTAATATCCCGAAAACTTGTCCTTCGGCTTAACTTCTTTGCAAATGACGAAGTTCTTGTTAACACGTAACTCATTAGTATATACTTGAATATTTATTTTTTTAAACTAATTAGTTATAAATTACAGCACATTTATAAAACAAAGTTTCTTTATCTGGCATAAATTCACTATTGGCCTTTGCTTAAATATTAGTAGTACAAATGAAATAATTACTGTTTATCGAGGCGAGTACAATAATCGCTTTGCTTGATTTTCTTCGATCATTTCAAGACAGTTTATAAATTATGCTAAAATCTAAACACAAGTTGACATTTATTCTAACAACAATAATTTTTTTAAATTAAAATCTAAACTAAGTTGTTTATGACACTTGATTTTTCAATATATCCCAAAAATAATTGTTCCGAATTTTTTTTAATACTCGAAAGTTAAATCGCTTAGACTATTGTCTGATTGACCAATAGAAGTATCGGCTAACAAAGAATGGAACATTTAAAATAGTCAATTTTGTTTAATCAAAATATAATATACACTATATATATATATATATATATATATATATATATATATATATAATTTTTAGTCTCAATTTGACATATTCAACTCAACAGCTTTTTGCTGGCCAAACAGAACTGGGGGGAGAAAATTTCACTCTGTAATGTTTAAACTTACTTTTTTTTAAAAACGAGTAATCATTTTGGACGCCAAAGGTATAATTTTCAAAGTTTACGAAATGTTTTAATTGACTGAGTTACAAATATGTGAGATGAAACAAACATAAAACTAACGTAAATAATAATTAATTACAAGACTTCACAATTTATTCAAAATGTCTTTGCACCATCGTAAGTTATGAAATTATAGAGTACGTATTTATAAAGCGAACAAAATAACCTAGTAAACGAAATTCTACATACTTTTTATATAGTTTTAAAACCATTTTTTGATCTACGCACCCCAACCAAATTTACCAAATTTTGACAGCATTATATCATAACTGACTGACGGCATTTTTACGTTGTTTGATTGGTTGGATGAAATGGGTAAGTTGATATTTGAAGCACGATAAATTATTTGAAAAAATCAATTGTTGTTAATTTTAAAAACTTCTATATTAATGGCAAAAGATGAAAAACATTCACGTTCGTGACAGTAGAATAAATATGCAGCCGACGTTTCCAGTCAGGTAAAATATATGCGAGACTCCAAAAGACGAGAGGCGCATATTTTATTTTACTTTCTATATATGGGCATTGCCGTTTGATCATCGCTAGGCAGTTGACCGTCGTATTATGATGATAGTTACGGAAGGTCGAGACGCGTGAGTAGGTGTGACTGACGGAAGTTTTGCTATGTTGTTCGACGAATGGTTAAATACAATGGGATTGGTGTTTACTTCAAGCTCGCATTAATGATGGTTTAATTGTATTACTTACATAAATTTGGCGAAATCTTGAAAAGGCTAATGCTCACGGCTGCATAGAACTTGTGCGACCGACATGTGCACTAATGTTCATTGTATGCAAAAATCCAAGAAGTGAGAGCCACATATTTAATTTTGCTTTCCATATATAGGTATTGTGGCTTGATCCTCGATAGTCAGTTTGTCATCATACTCTGATGATGATCACGGACGGTCGAAACGCGTCATTACGACGGTAGTTTTGCTGTCTTGGTCGACGACTGGTTCAATTTAATGTAATTGGTGTGTACCTCAAGCTCGCATACTTGATTTAGAAAGTTGTTACTAAAAAATTGCAAAATCTATGATTTTTAATTGTATAGTTTGATTTGTACATTAGAACAACGCGATTGCCTTTATTTCCGTGGCTTATTTTGATGATATTTTTAAGTGCCTCGACGTTTTTGTTGCGACTTAAACTGTCGTGGTTTATACGGCACGGGTAAAGCTGTGGTTACAAAGGCAGACTCTGAAATAAAGATGCTCCACTTTCACTCTAGTCCGCGGCAAATCGTGCAAAGTATATGTAGAGATCTCAATAAGAACCAAACCCATCTACTGTATGTATTGTTCTTGCTAGCTGTGACATTTTTTGTATTAATTCTGACAGAAAAAAATATATATATAAACATATATATTTCGTCTGATATTTCTCCTATAGAATTGCACTATAGTGTTGCTTGCAACGTTAGAACTGTAATCGTTCTTGCAATTATTGGTTTATAGACATTATATCTTAGAATAAACTGTTCATTCCTCGCAATATTAAAAGAGCATTTAAATATTTTATGATAATCAGATTTACCGATTTATCTCGATTATTTATACTTTGAGTAATTTTCGTTTAGCTTTATCAACTGAATTATTATGAAGATCTCACGAGTGAAGGTGAAATTAAAGATTTTTCACCGACTGTTATTTCAATAACACGATAAGAGTGCAATAGTTAGGAAACTAGTATTATTAAATTTGTGACAAGTAGATGAGTCCATTGCAATATGTTATTGATACGCGGCTGGGTGTCTCGGTGATTAGAACAACGGATTCAGAAGCAGGCGTGCTCAGATTCAAATCTTGTCCGCAACGAATTCTAGACAGTACGTGAAGACGTTCCAATTTGAGGGAACCAGTCTACTTAATGAATTCCCTTACCTATGTTAGATTATGCTTAATTTTTACAGATATATATATATATATATATATATATATATATATATATATATATAATGTGAGTTTTGTCTATATCATAATAGCAAGCCATGTAATTAGATGTTATTACTGTTTAATACAAATTCGTAATGCTTGTAAATTAATGACATATCATGCACAAGCATGAGGCATTTTTCTGTCACCTTGAGGAAACGCAAAGGAATTTACTTTTTAATCCTTTGTATTTTAAATGAAATATAAGAAAAACGTATTGCATTTGGCTTTCACCCTTGCATTCTATTGTAATTAGGCATTTTATAACTTTATTCTTTTTTTTTAAATTGTTGAATTATCCCATTTCCGAATTCAGTAAACGACACTTGTGCAATCGTTCACATTGCGTGGCTTACAGCATCGCAACCACACAAAGAGAAACAGGATAAATACTCAACTTATATTGACGACGGATTTAGATTTTGAGTAGACATTGTTGGTAATGTTGTGGAGGACAACTGCGCAGCGCTAGTTTTTTTTGCAAATCTGGATATTTTTGCATTTAATATTACCAGTTGTTCTCTAATTCTCATTTTGCTGAGCCAATTTGTTTTCTATTGTTGCATTGACAGTTGAAACTATGTATTATGTCTACTTATAAGTATCCGGTCAAACACCACATTCTGTAGATAAAATAATTGAATGCTACCACTGGCTCTTTCTGTTTAATACGCAATACTCTAAAAAGCGCTAATAGTATTTTCTACTTCGCTTTGCGTTTTAAATATAACCCATTGGGAATAATTGTTGCTCTGTTTGTAAATGTTTTTCCAGCATCGCTGATTTTTCAGAATAAGATTCTCGTCGTTCGGCATAGATGAATAATTTCAAGTACATAAGTAAATTTTAATAAAGGAAATAATTTACCTATAGTATCCAAAAGCATGTTTGGTTGCGTGTAAAAATATGTCCACTATATTTTCTTTTTTCACGTTTACAGACAGATTTTACCTTTTTTTATTGAATATCAACTATCTGGAAATGTATACTCATCCCGACCGATCTAGGGTACAATATGATTACATATAATATATGCAAAGCGTTCATAAAATTTTCTACTATGTTGTACATTATATGTAATGTAGCTATTATTAGCTTCAAAATAAATTTAATATATTTTCACGTCTGGGTGAATATTACTATCCCACATTCCTCACTCAAATATATAGTGGTTAAAGAACATAGTACCGACTCCTACTGATGAGTTACCAGTAGGCACGAAACGAATGTGCATGAGATAATACTTTCCGTTCATGCTGTCTTTGGTTTACCTTTCTGGTCAAAACTTAACAATTTTTTTACTAGATTCGCAACACCTAATACATACTTGTATAAACTGCTGATATGATGGTATATGTAAAAATTGATTTAGCAATATTTTCCTTTATATATCAAATTGGATTCGATTAGCAATAAACAAAAAATCCACGTTAGCTATTTAATTTTCTAACCGATCAAAAAGCCTCCAAGGATTTTCTATTTGGATGATTGACGGATAATCCAATCAAAATGTGGACAGTTTTTTACGCTTTTTAAATATAAGACTGACTTGTTTGCCACAAAATAATAAACAAAGAAATAGGTATTTTTTAAACCATATTCGATTTTTCATGCTTACGACGTGATGGATAGACAAATATGAATACGGAACATTCTTATATTTCTAATTTTTAAACAAGTAATCTATCGAACAGTTGCGCAATAAAATAAAAATATGAACGATGCAATTGATTATCCTTTGCCATTTCTTTATTAATTATACAACATCAAACGTCTTTGTGTAGTTTCCACCGTTCATTCTTATTCTAATCTTGTCTTGTTCATTCTTGTAATTGGCGCATTATCTGCACTAAATACATATAAAGTTTAGCTTACAGGTATGAAATTAAATTTCAAAAGTCTGTATTTTGAAGTGGTACCTTCAATCAATTTCGAAGTCGGGAATTCATTTAGTCTAGATTAAATTAACGGTTCTTACAAGTTGCAAAAACAGAATATTAGACCAGCAATTTAAAATATACGTCACAAGAATAAACAATATTTCACATGGAATATTTAATTTCCTTTGTTCTATGATTTTTTTAATTTAAAGAACTATCACCCAGATTGTAAAGCTTATTGGCAAACGCATCACTAAACTAAGTTTAAAAGCGTTTTATTAGGGTCTCATGTTTCACGTAACAGAATAAGCCTAGTTATATACGTACGAGCAATGGAAAACTTACCTTCCGTTTATCGAGTCGTGTTGTTCGCCAAAAAGCGTTAACCCATTCAAGCACGGCATTTTCCCAAATAGGAATGTGAACAGGAAGCTTTCCAATTGTAGATATCGGTGGAAGCCGAAATTTAATGGCGCAGAACTCAACCTAGAATTTTTGATAAGAAATATGCTATGTAAAATAATTATAAAAAGAATTGCACAAAAATATGACGGCAAACATAAACGAAACTTAATGTCAATTTAACCATATAATACAAAGTTGGCCTATGCGTATGCATATTTTGCGGTTAAATCAAATAATTGGTAAATTCAATATGTGAGAATTAAAGATTTTTTAAATAAACAATATTTAATCTCAAAAGGTACGACCCAAATTAATCTCAATAGCAGACATGAACTAAATTCAATATCCAAGCAGAATGTAGGACGTTGATAAAACTGCCGGTAATGCATGGGAGCAGATTATTAATCAAAATAGGTCGGTAACCTTAACCTAATACCACTTTGTTTTAGTGATATTAAACCAAAATCAGATTTTTCAATTAATGTACATATATATATAATACACGCATTTTTAAGCACATAGGTCAATTATAAAGGCAATAAAAATAAACTGTAAGATAGAACTAATTTGTTAATTGTTCGAATTTCTTGTAAGTTTATTAGTCGAAGCTTAAATTAAATAATTGGTAATTAAATTCAAACCACGAATAAATATTTTGTTCTAATAGAAAGATTATAAAAGATAAAAATGCATGAAATACATTAATTAAGAAAATACACCAATTTAAACCTGGCAGCAGATTAATGAAATATCCAAACCATGCCTAGACACTGGGAATTAATTTTATGAAAATTTAATTTAAAATAGTAGTTCTGTAGCCGCTTGAATCTCTACTGCGACTAGTCGATTGCCAACATTGATTGTGGTGCGTCGAACAACTCCGTATTTGTGAAATGCGTCTACAAATTGAGCCATTCTGCATTCCCGGGCGTGGTTAAATTTGGAATTATTTTGAATACCCATCAGAAGGAGGCTGTAAATCTCAATTACGCTGACATAAAACAATTTTTTTGTAGTTGAAGTCATCTTGGCAATACATGTTTTATTTCTTACCTAAGGCCGTCTTGAAACTTCATAGAATATTAAATTAAAAACAATACTGAGGGAGAATAAAATAGACAGAAATCCGTCAAAATTAATTATTTTCGCATATCGTATTTAAAACGGTCGTCAACGATGGTACTTCATCAAATATATAGTTTCCTTTTACAACAGTGTGACAAAAACACACTATTTAGGCTGCGAAATTCCATCAACATATCAGAATAGCTAGCTAAACAATTCTTAGCGACCACTTAAAATCCGATTAATGACGATTTCTATCCGAGGACATATTTCCCAATAGAGTGTAAATTTCTAAATTATATAATGTTAAGCATAATTTTTATTCTTTAGACAATCTCAACAATGTGTAACATAGCCAAAATCTAACAACCAATTATTATAAAAATAAGTATGAATGTTATGCTATGGTCTCATCTGGACAGAAATCAATAAACATGAAATTTACCCATTTATTTTATATGACAATATGTTCACACTTTGTTTGTCGTTTGGTACGTGACTATGTAAGCCACAGACTTCCTAAATTTTTACTTTTTAGCAATGTTTACATATATGTTTTAAAAACAAATATATCGTTTATTATAATTAAGATTGCGATCTTGATATAAAAAAGTACCTTTGAGTATTTACATTAGTCAGTATAAACAAAGAATTGTATAGTGTAGAAAGGCTATTCATCCAGTAGACCGGTGTCGTACTTATTGGTAACTCATCAGGTACTGATCAGAATTTACCGCGGACAGGGCATGACATTGGGCACGTCGGCTTCGGAATCTTGTGCTCTAACCACTGAGCCACCCGTGCAACTTATGTTGATTTAAATATATCTGTTATTTTTATTTATTTTTAAATTTTATTTTCGTTAATTGGTAAAATTATCGGAATGTGTAGCAAAATAAATGGACAATATTATAAAAACCGCGAGCGTTCCGTATTGGGGGAACTGTCTGGTTTGTGTTTGACTAACAAAACTGTTGATATGTTTGTATCAGAGTAAATCACCTAAAATTAAGATAGTTCATATCGTTCCAGGCCAATTTTTCACAATGATCATCATTTAATGTTAGCATCCAATTTATTAATTTGTGTTCTGTATAATGTATAATAATTTTAAATGTCCAACTCGCGCCTCGAGCCAGTACTATGTGGATGACTAAAAACAAGTCAACAATCTCCGAAAATTTTGCAAATGCAGCAATAATCGTGCGTATTTCAAAGCCTATTCACTTTATGCCAAAAAATAATCGAGAACTCTATTGAACTTAGTGTATCTACCAGTTAAAGTTTTAATTTCAACGATTTTAATTAATTTCACTATGCTGGTAAACTAAATAATCATGTTTATGTTAATGTATATCTAGAAAGATTAACATAATTATTTTAAATAAGATTGATTTGCAACAAAATTAGTTTTCATTTTGAATATTAAAAAGTATTATCCAATGAATTAATGATTAGCCATTCTTTGCAACAATCGTAACTATATCGCTCACAAGCAAGTTTTACTACAAATTAAATACTGAATTTTGAATTTTTCAGTAGTTTCTCCATTACATTATTTACATTAAATTGTTTGGTAGGTGCAATCAAACCAACTACAAGCTTGATATCAATGAAATCCGACGAAATACGTATCTAAAAAATATTTACATATAATTTATTATTCATAAGTGATTTAGTTCATAATGTCACCGAAAAAGTTGTGGAATAAAGCTTTGTTGTTAACTGAAAACAGTTGGCACTATTATAACATTTTGTTAATGACTTTGGCAGAGACCTAATATATATGCAGTTACATAATAGGTGTTGCGCACCTAGTGACACATTAATTCAAACATGACCAGAAGGATAAGCAAAAGATAGAATAAAAGGAAATTAAAACCTCGTGCGGATTTGTTACGTGCTTACCGGCGACTCATCGCAATGAGCCGTTATTATGCCCTTCACCCACTAAATATTTGCATGATGAATGTGGGAAAATAGGAGGGTAGAATCTCATATACGAATAGTAAACCTGCAGTAGTGAGACTAACTTTATATAAAGTCTTCGACAATCCGACTTCCAAGCTAACTCATTCTACATAATATATATACCGAGTCCATAAAGGGTACCCAGTACCAAAATTATGGTACCCAAATGTTACATCATAATAAGATTTTGGTTGACGATTCGATACTTGGTACCAACACTATGGATTTCAATGTATCCTCATGTTCACCAAGTAAAAATAAGAATTAAAACTATTTCTGAACTCCCGTTGCTCCATTTAATCTATACTCTATTCTTATAAAATTCGCTTGATTATATCTACAATTAAAAGTGTGGTTCAAATAAGGCCTTTATTCAATAAAAATGCGTATTCAACTTTAAATGATGTAATATACATTTTAGACAAATAATACATAAAGAAACTTTTCCCGATATAAAAACAATCATAAAATGTGTCCATTACATCAAAATTAATTGTCGTAAAACAATTCCACCATATTTTTAAAAAAAACATTAATTCGCTAAATTATGATTGGTGTAAACAAAATCTTTAGAGATTTTGTGTTAAAGATATAAATGTACTACTTGCAAGACACACATGCAACACCTATTAAGAATACACGTAGTTTTGTATTTTACCAAAATAGTTCTTTTTGAATTTTGGATATGCAAAAAATTTGTGATTATTCTACATTTTAACTATGCATTTATTGCATAAAAGGAGATTCATTCGCAAATGAGGAAATTATTGACATTTAAACTTAATTAGAAAATGAAACATATATGCAAAAAATATTAGTTACTTAGCATGTAAGTGAAATAAACAAGACAGTTGTATCCAAAAACTAGTTAATAAGTTTGTTATTCAATAGTAAAATTTGTATTATAAATAAGCATTTACCGATAATATTTACAGCAAAGATACAACAAGAAAAACAGTGGAAAATTTGCAACCATTCCTTATTTTATTTAATCAATTTTGCGATGTTATAATAAGCTAGGACTAATAAATATATAATTACATTTTTAAAATAAAATAATTAATTTAATCCATCATTCCAAAGATGAAGTTGTGTTAAAATGATAGACATGCGAGATATATTTCTTAAAATTTACTCTCTAGAAACTATAAAGAAAAATATTCGTTTATTTCTAAAAATCAAATTTGAAACTTGAGTAAAACAAAAAGAGATTTCGAAATAGTAAAAAATCGTATAATTTCCAGTCATCTCCTCCTATTTATTCTAAATGATCCCATAGGACCATTTTTATGACATAGATCGCACTGTACTAATTTAAACGTTACAACAATTGACACGAGCTTCAAAATTTCAATGTTAAATTGATAAAAAGTAAACATTGATGCTGGCAATAATGCAATGTCATTCAAACCACATTTTATGTCACCAATGCCACCTTAATTACCAACGAAATTGATTTATAGCACATATCATGCCCCTACAAGAATATATACCGAACATAATTTCGAGATCTTAATTAAATATTTAGCTATATAACCCAGTCAATTTAATTTATATCCTAATACCTCAAAAGTTAAAGATCTATTTGATTGGCTTTTGTAAGTTGATGGGAAACTTGCACATGTTTGCTAATAAATTATATTTGAATTCAACGTCAATTTTTTATTTAAATTACTGGTAAATTTAAATACACTAAGTTGCTAGTTTTTATTGATGAAAACCCAAGATGTATATAAATGAAAATTGTAAAATGAAGCTTAGTATTTTAGAAATAAAGGCCCATTATCCGCTTTGTTATTAATTTTTTTCTTATCTTCCTAATAAAAAATATAATGTGTAGTAAAGATATATATATATTCTTTTGAAATGCGAGCTTTAATAAAATTCATTGTACCCTTTTTTATGTGCAAAAACAAAAAGAAATTTTATCAGATATAAGAAAATTTTCTTTCGCATGGTCTTCTCAAATATCTACTCATGAACATATCTTTATATATAGATTGGAAAGCAAAACAAGATAGAAATATGAAACATAGAGGAAGTGTGAAAAATAGAAACCAGTCAAATTGCGTGCATCATCCAGTTCGACTCAATGCTTGTACGTGCTTCTTCTGCTTACATACATCCGGCTGCAATTTGTTTATCCATGAGGCTTCGTATGTGGCTAGCTCCCTTTTGTTTTTGCATTTAGTAATTACTTTGAATGCTACGTCTGGAGAACATACGTGCGATGTTTCGATGATGTGTTGCGCAATAGCAGACGTGTATTCACCATTTGATTTAAAACAGGCGTTTATGTTGCAATGTTCTCTCATTCCAGTAATTAACCGTCTGGTCGATCGGCCTACGTAAGTTGATCGACAACTTGCGCATGTATATTGGTAAATAATATTTGATATCGACATTAACGGCTGTTTCTCTTTGGTTGCTGGTAAAGGCAAGTGTGTTACCCTAAATAACACTCGTAGTTTGGCTGCATTAAATGTGCGTGTCAATGCTGCTTCAACTTTCTTTTGTGCCATTCGGGAAACTGCATCCCCCTTAAATGGGATGTTTAGGTAGACGGTTTTCTTTTCTGGCCCATAGTACGTCTGTTTCTGGTTACCTCCCCTTTTAATAATTGATTCAATTAATTGTCTGGGATAGCCATTAGACATTAAATCGTTAATTGCTTTATTATATTCATTTTCTTTAGAATCTTGACTAACCAACCTGTCAATTCTTGAAAAGCAACCACGAACTGTTGATAATTTATATTGAAATGGCACAAAACTGCTGTAATGTAAGTACTGTGCAGACCATGTTGGTTTATGGTAAATTGTTCTGTTTAATTTACCATTAGTTTCTTTCTTTAACAGTACATCAAGGAAAGGCAGACAGTCATCTTTCTCGTGCTCTGACGTGAAACCGATATTCTTATGTGCTTTGTTGAAACTTTGAAGCAATGTTCGTGATTGCGACCTGTTCTTAAGTACAAGAAATATATCATCCACGTACCGTATATATTGAGCACATTTACTTATGTCACTCTTTAATGATGTATTTTCTAGGTGCCCTAGAAAAATCTCAGCCAACACTGGAGATAAGGGGCTTCCCATTGCGACACCATCAGTCTGTTTGTAGATGTTTCCATTAAAACGAAATCGTACGTCTTTCGTGCATAATAAGATAAGCTTGCGTAGAGTTTGACCTGGCACCGGCGATGGTAATATATCGTGTTCTACCGCTTTGACTATAATGTCAATGGTTTCATCAATTGGAACATTTGTAAACAAAGACGTAACATCAAAAGATACCATAATCTTGTTTTTAACATTTATGTCTTGAATTTTGTTTACAAACTCAAACGAATCGGCAACCGAATAATTACCTAGTAGTTTACGTAATGGTTCAAGTAAACGAACTAGCCATTTAGCTAGTGCATGAAACGGAGAATTTACCATTGATAAAATTGGCCTCATAGGACAACCTCTTTTGTGTGTTTTTGGTAATCCGTACATTATTGGTGTAGATGATCCAACTGGCTTGAGCTTCTGTGCAGTGGCCTCATCAATAAATCCGGCATCTGTCAAAATCTTAATTTCATTAATTACTTTGCGCTCCACCTTGTCTATTTCATCTGATTTATCGTCTAGACGTGTGAATTTTGTATTGTCATTTAACACGTTTTCCATCTTTTGTACGTATTCAGATTTGTCCATTATAACTGCGCTCTTTCCTTTATCAGCGCGTAGTATTTTGATGTCTGCATTTCTGCTGATATTTCTAAGTGCATTTAGATGCTGCTGTGTCAACGCATGCTGCTCTGCACATTTAGACGATTTCAAGTGTGAAGCCTGATCAACTAGTGTAGCCTTGAACCAATTTTTATAATCAATACTGGTAGGCTCCAAGTCAGCTGTTTGTTCAAATAACAATTCAAATGCTGCCTCAAAATCAACATTGCATTTATTAGAAGGATGTATTCCATAATTTCGGCCCTTATTCTTTGATATTTTTTTTTTTTTTTTTTTTTTTTTTTTTTTTTTTTATTTTTATTTTTATTTATTTTTATTTTTTATTTTTTTTTTTATTTTATTAAAAGTGCCAATCGATCAGCTAACAATGGAGGCACTATCGATGGGCCGAAATTATGGAATACATCCTTCTAATAAATGAGATATTTATTTTGAGGCAGCATTTGAATTGTTATTTGAACAAACAGCTGACTTGGAGCCTACCAGTATTGATTATAAAATTGGTTCAAGGCTACACTAGTTGATCAGGCTTCACACCTGAAATCGTCTAAATGTGCAGAGCAGCATGCGTTGACACAGCAGCATCTAAATGCACTTAGAAATATCAGCAGAAATGCAGACATCAAAATACTACGCGCTGATAAAGGAAAGAGCGCAGTTATAATGGACAAATCTGAATACGTACAAAAGATGGAAAACGTGTTAAATGACAATACAAAATTCACACGTCTAGACGATAAATCAGATGAAATAGACAAGGTGGAGCGCAAAGTAATTAATGAAATTAAGATTTTGACAGATGCCGGTTTTATTGATGAGGCCACTGCACAGAAGCTCAAGCCAGTTGGATCATCTACACCAATAATGATGGTAAATTCTCCGTTTCATGCACTAGCTAAATGGCTAGTTCGTTTACTTGAACCATTACGTAAACTACTAGGTAATTATTCGGTTGCCGATTCGTTTGAGTTTGTAAACAAAATTCAAGACATAAATGTTAAAAACAAGATTATGGTATCTTTTGATGTTACGTCTTTGTTTACAAATGTTCCAATTGATGAAACCATTGACATTATAGTCAAAGCGGTAGAACACGATATATTACCATCGCCGGTGCCAGGTCAAACTCTACACAAGCTTATCTTATTATGCACGAAAGACGTACGATTTCGTTTTAATGGAAACATCTACAAACAGACTGATGGTGTCGCAATGGGAAGCCCCTTATCTCCAGTGTTGGCTGAGATTTTTCTAGGGCACCTAGAAAATACATCATTAAAGAGTGACATAAGTAAATGTGCTCATTATATACGGTACGTGGATGATACATTTCTTGTACTTAAAAACAGGTCGCAATCACGAACATTGCTGCAAAGTTTCAACAAAGCTCATAAGTATATCGGTTTCACGTCAGAGCACGAGAAAAATGATTGTCCGCCTTCCCTAGATGTACAACTAAACAAAATTACTAATGGTAAATTAAATAGAACAATTTACCATAAACCAACATGGTCTGCACAGTATTTGCATTACAGCAGTTTTGTGCCGTTTCAATATATATTATCAACAGATCGTGGTTGCTTCTCAAGAATTGACAGGTTGGTTAGTCAAGATTCTAAAGAAAATGAATATAATAAGGTAATTAACGATTTAATGTCTAATGGCTATCCCAGACAATTAATTGAATCAATTATTAAAAGGGGACTTAACCAGAAACAGACGTACTATGGGCCAGAAAAGAAAACCGTCTACCTAAACATCCCATTTAAGGGGGATGCAGTTTCCCGAATGGTACAAAAGAAAGTTGAAGCAGCATTGACACGCACATTTAATGCAGCCAAACTACGAGTGTTATTTAGGGTAACACACTTGTCTTTACCAGCAATCAAAGAGAAACAGCCGTTAATGTCGACCTCAAATATTATTTACCAATATACATGCGCAAGTTGTCGATCAACTTACGTAGGCCGATCGACCAGACGGTTAATTACCCGAATGAGAGAACATTGCAACTTGAACGCCTGTTTTAAATCAAATGGTGAATACACGTCTGCTATTGCGCAACACATCATCAAACAACGCACGTATGTTCTCCAGACGTAGCATTCAAAGTAATTACTAAATGCAGAAACAAAAGGGAGCTAGCCACATACGAAGCCTTATGGATAAACAAATTGCAGCCGGATTTATGTAAGTAGAAGAAGCACGTACAAGCATTGAGCTTGAACTGGATGTGACGCACGCAATTTGATTGTTTTCTATTTTTCACACTCTCTTTGTTCACATATTTCTATCTTGTTTTGTTTTCCAATTTATATATAAAGATATGTTCATTTGTAGATATTTGAGAAGACCATGCGAAAGAAAATTTTCTTATATCTGATAAAATTTCTTTTTGTTTTTGCACATAAAAAGGGCACAATGAATATATATATATATATATATATATATATATATATATATATATATATATATATATATAGAGTCACCGTACAATAAACGCTGCATAATGTAGAAAAGCTGTTTAATATGTAAACCGTTTTCGTCTCTGTTTGGAAATCGTCACGAAAATACCAGAATATGCTGCAAACGAAATCCAGACTGGAATATATTTTTTTCAGGGTCTTGCACCCATCCATAGTTTTATACTTTAGAAAGTACAATGTTTAAATGTATCGAAAAAATATTCATTGGCGTCCACAATATTATATCATTAATTAATTAGACTGAAGGAAACCCTCTCTTGTTAAATAGTTTAAAGTATATTTCCTTTGGAATATTTTTGCCAAGAACACTGATAGATTTATTTTTAGTACTAAAAATTACACAAAACCTTAAGTTTCTCTGAATGCCATACCAAATGATTAAACTAATATTAGATGATGTTTCATTATATATGTTCCATGTGTAAATCGTTTCAGTTTTTAATTGACTAGTTAAAAGATGTATTAATTTATGCCATTTTTTGTCGAGACGTTTTGAATTTGGTTATTTGTGTACTGTTAGCTAACTGTCTATTTCGGCTTAACATTTCATTTATTTGAGGACAATCTGCACATATGTTCCTCGTGCAAAAGTTTATTCTTGCTTGCGAAGTGTTTTTAAAATCTGTATAAATATCATAAAAACTTCCAATGCTGCTCTGTTTAATTTAATTTAAGTTAGACATATATATCTGGATTCATTACTTTATATGTTAAAACATTTGGTCGAGTTATAATTCAAATTTTTTAATATTAATTTTTTTAATCAATCACGGAAAGCATAATCAAAATTAAACTTTTTTCGCACATTCGAATATTGGATCGATATTAATTTGCTGCTACTTATGTAAAATAGTGACTGTCTTAAGACGCTGCGTGATTTGAGCCTCATAATTTTTCTACTCAAAACTTATTAAAATTACAATATTTAGGTCACTGAAAAAATTTTCTTTCGAAGAAAGCAAAACATTTGTCGAAAAAATTATTTTCTAATCATTTATATTAAATTTAATGTTTGCATTAGTAATTTAAAATATTTATATTCTTCTGAATAAAATAGCATATTATCAGAAAACGACGTCAAGCGCATTAAGTAAATAAGTGAATTTGAACGGCGATCAAATATTTTTGTTATGTGTAAGAATTATAAATTTATAAAAAATGTTTAAATAAACAAAACGCTATTTGGACATTTATTGAATGAAATTAATTCAAAAAAGATGGTAACATTTTATTCCAGTTGTTTATTTTTTTCTTTTAAGTAAACCAAGTTTTATGTGGAATTTATTTCTAAAAAGTAAAAATAATTCCCTTTACGACCGTTGCGAGGGAGCATATTTTTTTAAAAAGCAAAATGAATATAAATTAACTGTTTCGAACCCACTTCACGTAACTAGGGCAGAAAAAGAATTAAAAGCTTTGTGAAATAAAATTATGTGTGTTTAAGCGAATAGAAAACTATTTACTTGTCAATTGTGTAAATAGAGTTTCATTAATCATAATATTTAAAAAGTCGGACCACAGCAAATGTCGAAAAATAGAATAATTAAAAATCGCCAAAACTGTTAAAGTGGCATAATGCCTTTAGAGAATGATTCAATTAAATTTGAAACAGATGCAGCCAAACCTGTTCTAACACAATAAAGGGACTACTAAAAGTTTTATTTTGAAGTTCAGCACCTTATAAATTTAATAATATAAATCAATAATAAATTTTTAAAAAAGGATAAAGGAGAAGCTACGGTTCTGTTGCTTCAGTCTAATTATAATGATAAAACGTGTAAACAGTTAAAAACAATGATGTATAGCAAAAAATAATAAAAACCAAACTTTAGATTATATTGTCAAATAAATTTACAGATGAATTTATTATTGTTTGTAATAAACTTTGCCTGACACATGGCAACAGATTCGTACTCATTTCTATCGAAAATGGAAAAAGTCTAATCCTTATGTAAATCAAAAGTGAATTAAAACCCATGAGTAGATTGCAGTCTCATGTATAAAAGTAAAACCATGTGCTCGATCAAGATAAGAAGAGTAGAGCACGAAACTGCATAGAATTATAGAGACGTTACTAAAACAGATCTTCTCTATTATTCTGGGATGGCAATATACAAAAATTACCCGGAGGATTGTGGACGAATTGTGACTTGTAGTCGTGATAAAACGACCGAATTGATTAGGGGATCTATTGCCATTTATAGACGAAATTGCTGTGTAAATATTGCTTGATTCAATTTGACGCATAGTATTATCTAATGGTCGGAAAAGACGATTTTTCGAATCAGAATGTGACACTAGCCGCAGTAAAGACTAAGAACAGTAGGTCAAGGATAGCCTATTAGTCGATGCATAAATTTATTTTTGGTTTGTCATTTAGTTTATGTATTGAAAAAAAATTTTAATCCCTCATTTCGTATCCAATATTAATTATTACTTTGTGCACTTCTACTAAATAATTTTTACTTTTACTATTTTCATAATTATACCGTGTCCTTGCAATGATCATTTTTCTTTAGGTAAATCTCGTCCCAATCTTGACCGAACTCAACCTTTTTTACTTAATATCCTAATTGAGCTCCTTATTTCACTCGCGTTTGATCACTTACCTAGGCATTATTTCACTACGGTTCTATGTTTATTATTTTTCGCGTCTTACTAGCAAATAAGTTCACCTTTTATTGTACCAGTTCACATTGTAATAAGAAACAGTTTACCTTATTTGCAGAGTCAAAGTTATCGGCAACCCAATTCTTTGTTAGTTAAACTGGGACTGGTTCTGAGTTTGTTTTTAGTTCACCCACCAGATAGAGCTGCGAAGTGTTGAGTATTGATACAATTAGTCTTTTAATAGCGGCAAGTTGCTCATTCCACCTACTTTGTTTGCCTTTTGCATGCTGTATATTCTAGCCATGTTTGAGCCAAATGGTTCTGTTTGATCGAGGAAATGTATTTTGCTAGCAACGCAATAACAATTTTCATCGTCGTCTCGTTGTTGAACCGCTTTACCTGCATTTGTGATTGTAGGCTATCTTCAATTCACGTTTACGTTCTATCAATCTGATCAATTGTTTGTCTGAGATTCAGTACGTATGATTTTTGTTTACTCTTTCTAGTAGTACAAGGTGTGTTTAATCGAAATTTTTACCCATTGCTTTCCAAAAATTGACAATATTCAAGTTCCATATAATTCAGGTGAGTAAAGTTTTTGCAAATAAAAATGACCTTTTCTAAATTTTGTTTTATACACCTGCTTCATAATAAATTTATTTCTCAATTCGAATAACAAATAGTCGAGACTGTTTGGACTAATTTTATACATCATAATCACGTCCATTGGTAGTAATGTCACACAAGTTGATTGAATTATAGATGTTCGCACCTTGATATTTTACACCTTTCATCCTTTCAGTCTGGAACTAGCCAGGAAATTTATTTCTTGACATTTAAAAAAAAAGTGAATTGATTCCCTAATTTGATTTGTTGTCAAATGCACGCCTTCCACGAATCAATCGTACCGTATTGATACAAATGTCAAGCCAATGCGATTTTTAGAACTTATCTACGTTGGGATATTTCATAAAGTATAGATCCTGGTGAAAATTTAACATTTAAATAATGCATACTATGTTATAAAGAATTATACACGTTTTATGGTGCAGCCTAACGTTTAAGAATAATGTAATTATGTAACTAAACGAACATTTATTTCGCTGGTGGTAATAAAAATATTTTTATCAAGATTGCGATCTTGATTCCGGTTTCGTCCTTATTGAGAACTCATGACATACTGTCGGGAATTTGCTGCGTACAGGATTCGAAACTGTTATGTGATAATGTAATTATTTGCAATAAACTGTAGCGTTTAAATAATCAATAAATTTTGTACATAAATCCATTGATTATTTTTAAAGTCAAAAATGCATTTAAAACATAATGTACTAACACAAAGTTAGAAAAAGATTAAAACATTTACATCTTTAATGATTTTTGAGCAAATTTATAATGTAAACGGCCATATTGTTACGTTTTTCTCAAAACGATTTTAGAGCTTTAATTTGACTTACCAAACGTAAATATCTATGTTTAAATTAAAGTATAAAAATATATTTCTGCAATTATTCATTTCTCGATACCACAAAAATTGTTCCTTTTATAAATACAAACATCTTTCTTTCCAATAGATGTATATGAAAAAATTATAATGTCAAAATAACTGTACTCATATACTAATCAGCACAAATTATCTGTTCCATTAGAAAATCTATTAAATCGGTGGAAAGCTGTTGATATGTGGAACGTTATAATGGATGAAATAAATGTAATTACATAGATAAAGTTAGACATATAAAATTATAAAATAAAGCTGTTATTAAAATTAAATTGACCTTTTAATATAACAAAGCAAAATCATTTTTGTTTTTTTCATGTATAATGTAAAAAATTTTGCTCCGCTATCTTAACGGATCAAAAATTTCTAATTAGAAACAAGTTGGATAATAACTTATCATAGCGTTAGTATTTTGCGTTTTTCAGCTACAATCTGGTACAATAACATTTATTTGGCCACATAAGACCCATTACTTAAATCGACATCTTGGTAGAATAAATTGTTAATTTAATGCGGTGCATGTGTACAGGGGAAGTAACATTAAGATAAAATATATTTTCTTTTAAAACTATATCTGCTTCTTGTATTGGAGTAAAAATGTGAAATAATTTCGAATAGGGCACATAAATTAAAATAATACCAATCAAATTTAGAAATTAAACTAGAACCAAGTATTTTTAAATTATTCGTCGATCTGTATCGACAAATGTCGCCTTTGCATGCTTTCAGTTACTCAATGTTTGCAATTGTCGTTCTCTGAAACTTTTCACCAAATAAACCAACGAAAATGGAAAGAGTGTAAAATTTTTGTTTGTCGACTAATTGCTTTAACGTCGCCAATTATTTAGTCAATGTCTCGACTGGCCAATTTTAACAATGGGAAACAATTCCCGTGAGACGCCAAAATATTCATTTGAGGTAAGCGTCGTACACGGAGCTAATAATCTAAACATATCATGTATTGGAAACGCAGAACGAGATATTGAGGTGTTTTAATCATTTTAATTTGTAGAATATGATGAGACCACTTCTCTTATTACTTTTATTTTAAGTTTTATAATTTTTTACCAATTATTAATTCTTAGTAGGGTTACTTATAACCATACTTTTGGTGAAGTTTTTATTTTGTCAACGTCAAAATAATAACTGTCCAAACTTGACTCCATGGTGATTTACTGATTTAACCTAAATTTACTTCTCATTAAAAAATTGAAATAATTTTTTTAATGTAAACAAAGTCATTATTTAATCTAATGTCAAAATATAGTGAAAACATAAAAATGTATGGATATATATAATATATATATATATATAAAATAATATATTAAATAAAATATAATTACTTTGACGCTCACTATTGCATAAAATGTCGAATGCAATCTATCTTACAATTGGTGTTTCCTCGCTATCGTCCTAACGAAAGCGATAACCAAATCAGCCAAGAATAGTATCCAAAGAACCATTAAGCTCATCTCCTGCGCCAAGAGTGTAGCATATTGCATCAAATTCGCAATTTTATAGAATCTACATTTGACGAGAACTTTTTTATATGACAGCACGTTAGCTGCATTTACAATTTTAGCAATAAAAACGCAACAATTTTACATTCATAAACAATTGTCAATTCTGAAAGTATTGCAATTAACACGCATTTCGCCTACTTGAATTGGTGGGAAACAATTTTAAATGAAACACGATTAAATTGCAGCAAAAGAAAAACAATAAACGCCAAGAAGTATTACGTGCGTTATTACGAGACATTTTTCAAATGAAAGCAACGATTCATCTTATGGTTTTAGGAAAAATAAAATATCATTATTTAAAAAAAGAAAAGATTCCCACAGAAGTAATGTGTTACATTGCTCACTGTCACAATTCCACCCATTAATAGAAGCGCTAAAATTAGCTACGAGTGTAAACTCATCATTTTACACCCTGAATTAGCGCGGCATTAACTTGAATCAGTTAGCATTTATTTTGAGTTAGGCAACTCATTCATTACAACATTCAAGCTGCGCGCCACAGGAATGTCTTAATTAATTGCACACGTGTGTTTTTGTCCGCCGTTCTCTTCTCGTAGGTTGTCTGTAGCATAACTATTGACCTGAAGTTCCAACGTGCCATCGCCAATTTGTCATCAGCGAACAGACATCATGCCGTGTGAACAATTGATTGGTCATTATGGTAAAATAGCAGGTTTCTTTAATATATATATATATATATATATATATATATATATATATTATCAGATTCAACTTATCAATGGATAAGACATACACATATATGTACATCTATTTTGTCAGTATTGAATAAACATGGCATAAGATAGCGAATGCAATTTATCCAGCATATTTCTTTAGTCCATATGGGGAACAAACAATTTGCATCCCTGAATTACCGCGACATGGAGTTGCATCAGGGAGCATTTATTATGAGTTAGGCGACTCATTCACTAAAACAGTCAAGCTGCACGTCACAGGAAACTTTAAATTATTTTCAAACTTGTGTTTTTAAAAGCTCTTCTCTTCCTGTAGGTTGTATATGGCATCATTGTTGACCTGAAGTTTTAACTTGCCATTCCCAATTTGTCATTATCGAACAGACACCATGCCATGTGAGAAAGTAATTGTGTACTATTGTACAAAATGGGATTCTCTAATATATATATATATATATATATATATATATATATATATATATATATAAGAGGGATATTTAAGAGGGATAAATTTCTATAAAGTTAAGAAATATATATGTTCTTAGTTTAAAATTTTTAATGCATATGAGTATACCTATTAATAAAAATATATTGCTCGGTATCAGTTTCGTCAACAAACGTGGACTGTAGTCTTTACTATGTATGGTAGTATTAGAAAATGCAAGTTCCTTCGTCGCAGCTGTGTAGAGAGTGAGGAAAATCGAGCGCCGGGTAATATAATGTTTATTTCAGCTAAACAAGGAGCGCGTAATTTCATTTGGAAGCAATTAAAAATATAAATTGTCCCCTGTTTATTTGTATATATTCATTTTGAATAAGCATCAACAGCTTATAGAGTATTTTTTTTATTTTGCGAAATTATTTTCTAATATGTATATATATATATATATATATATATATATATATATATATATATATATATATATATATATATATATATATGTATATATGTGTGTGTTTTGTGTGTGCATTTATATAAGTGCATGTGCGAGTGTGCATTTGTGTATATTTGTGATTTCGATTTTTTTATAATATAAAGTTAAAATTTAACGCAAGATTGGTAATTGCTACAAATTTTGCAAATGCGTTAAAACGTATTAATTAATCTTACAACTGAATTTTGACGGATTTTTTGCAGTATCACTGGCATTAGAACAGTTTGAAAAGCATCTTCGTTTAAACGCGTGTTTCTTGTACTTCATTTATTATGTAAATTTGGTTAATTCCGTGTTATCTCTGTTAACAAAGGTTTACCTAGAATAAATTTTAACAAGTAATTGATTCAACAGGTGGAAAAGAGAAACCGACATATAAAAATAAACATTTTACGAACTATTGCAAAATAATAATTCATTGATTATTATAAAACTGTCGATGCATAGGAAAAGACAAACTAAATACGATCAATATTGTATACTAGTTAATCAAATTTGGAATACGCTTTAAGTGACAAAGTATTTTTTTAGTTAAAATAACATTTTCGATTGCCAAACGTCCTAAGGAACCTAATCTTCAGAGTTTACCAAAAATATACATTATTCAATTGCAAGGATAATCACAGAAATTTCAACGTCTCAATTGGTTATGTGAAAATTTCAGAAAAAAAGCCATCAACACTGCCTTATTAATCGGAATTTTGGTAAGACACGTGGTAGTGAGTAAAACATACCTTAGTTTCTATACCTACTATACACCTTTCGGTTAGATCTTCGTAAATGCGATTTCAATCTTACTCCGTTTGAGGAAGTGTATGGTCGAAAGGTATAGGTACGTATGAATGACAATATAATGGCTACATATTTGTGAAGCAGTTGGGGTTTTCGTAAAACCTCTAATTTACTTAAGTCAAGTCGGCCATCTTGAAATAAACACCAATCCAAATATACATTCATTTTTACTGTAAACTAAACATGGTATAAAGTAGAAAATACAATTCGCCCAGGAGACCAGTTTCGATGGGAACTCTTCATGTTATGTCCAGTATTTTCTGTGGACAGGTCTCGAAACTGCAGCGCAAGCACTAATCGTTTAAATTTGGAATTTTTATTATTTTGATGCACAAGATATACTTGATTTCTATTTTTCTTATTCTTTTCGTTATTTTAAAGGTTGTTGCGGAATATGAACGAGCAGTGATCTTTCGGCTTGGCAGAATTCTTGACAACGGGGCACGTGGACCCGGATTACTGTTTATTGTTCCTTGTCTAGACAGTATCCGGAAAGTTGACTTGCGAACAGTAACTTTCGACGTCCCACCGCAAGAAGTACGCTTATCTCAACACAATTTTAACAAATATTTACAGTTACTAGATAACACGTTAAAAATCGGTTTTTTGTAATGTTATTTTTCTGTGCATGCCTTAAATTTTTTTATTAGTATCCTTTGCCTATCTTAATTGCTCTTTGGTTACTAGGATTCTTAAATAATATATTCTAAAGATTTGTTTTAATTTGTAATTAAAATTTATTTAATGTTTTATGCATAAAACAGAATATTGATCTATGTTATGCTACAACTTATAGACTGACGAACTGTCATGTAAAAATGCTAATTGTAATTAATGCTAGCATTTGCAACTAGTATTCCGTAGTCTATACTACTAGATTACCTTTCACTAAACACAATAGACTCCACAAAATAACAGATACGTGTTATTGATGACGGGAAAATTCTATTAAATACATTTTATTTACTTAATAGACCAACGCTAATAATAAAAATTAAATTATCTCTCATCATATCCGAACGATACGCTTTTTTATTTCTATATAAATGAAGAAAATCTACAGAGGGTCGCTATTAAAGATGAATTAGAAAAACCAACTAATTCACCGGTAATGCAAAATTCATAAATACAGCGTTTATTCGTGCAATTTACGTCAGTATGTTCTACAACTGATGTAGAAACTTTCATTTTTTAGTCAGGGCGACGTTGGGATAAAATATATCCACGTTGCCTAGATACATATTGTTTTGTTCGGCAGACCACCATTAAAACATCAAATTGACGTCATTTTTTAACGTTTTTATTTAACACATGAATGCCAACACGCCCGTATCTGCTTTAGCGGTGTAGTGTTTGTCAGATAATCAAGTTTGTATTTTGATAAATGTGTAGCAAGGGGAAAGTCTGCAATGTTGTTCATTCTACTCATTCTTTTAATGGCACTTGTTCAAATGCTACACGGCAACTGAGAAAATATTTTTAAATTATCATTGAAATAATAAATTTGTCCAGTCAATAATAAAAACCTTTTTGCATTAATTGTCAAAATTCGTATAAATGTAATACTAGTATACTTTGAAGAAACTTTCATCAGTTACTCCAGTTGGAATCGGAGAACAGATCAGTATTAGTTTTTACTACAAAAATCAACAATTTAAAATTCAATTTTAGCGCGGGTACTCAAAAATGTTTGTAATATTAAATACACCCGTGCAATATTTTGTACTTTTTACACAATTGACCTTAATAAATCTCTTTTTAATTATACATAATTCCTTTGTAGCTATACCGAACTGTTCATTATGCATATTCGGATTTTATGGAATATTGCATTAATTTAATTGACTCATGAAACATTCAAGTCAAAAAATACTTTCAAATAATATGTGAGAGTCCCTATTAATTCAATGCGCAGTTAATGATTTGCTGTAACAGTTAAAAAGTGTATTGCTAATGGTCTCAGCCTTTGCTTAATTTTTTCTTTCTTGTTGTTTGTCTGAAACGAAAAATACAAGCTACTCTCAAAAAATAATATTATTTACCGAATGAGCAAAGCCAACCCATTTATTAACTGCATTAAACTTAAACTCTTGTCAGATTACATCTATAAAATGCAAAAGTATTTATAAATCCCTAGTTTGCCAGTAAGGTTCTGAAAACGATTCTGAAATTCAATTTCAATTTAAGTGTGATACTATTTTTATATGTTATAACACACTGTACCAAAATCAGACGTAATATTAGATGCAGTTAATTATTGGCCATTAGCCGTTTAGACATAAATGCAAATTTGACTACATAAAGTTTGTATATTTTATTGGGCATCTTTGAAGTTGTATATTTATTCTATGGAAATGTATGGAACATCATTTTTGATATAACCAAAAACGTCGGAAGCTTTCATGGAATGAGATTTAAGCTCAACGAAGTATATACTAAAATATATCACTTTGAAAACACCTCGAAAACTGTATTTATAATGTTGGATATTTCATTCGAAATTTACATTTAATTTTTAAAGAAGAAGCTTTTCGGGTGTCTCCTTACTTGCATACATTGCATAAACCAAAAAGAATATTTAATTCACACAATGCATGCGCTATAAGTCTTCCTTCTCCTGCCAAAAATCCTTAACGATCTTCTTACGCTTAAAAGCACAAGAATTAAGAGATTCAGAGTCAAATAATAGAATATATTATAATAAATTAACACTATTTTCGTTAAGGTAATAGGTGAATTACGTCTTATAATTAATCAAAAATATAAGTTTTAATTCCTTTTCAGAATTTTATAGCCAAAATACAAAGAAATAATTTAACAGCCAATAAGAAAAACACGAAATTTACGAAAATCCAATTGGGGATAACTGAGCTATGCCTCATACTAGTAATATCGAATACATAAAATAGCGCAAATAATTTTCTAAAAGTTTTAAAAGTCTTGCAATTTATTCCACGTCTTGTCTAGTTAATAATAACTATAATTGAATCATTATTAACAATTTTCTTATAAGACAAATTCTAAATGAATAAATTTATGTAATGACAAACCATCTGCTCTCATATATACCGACAGATGAATTCTACAGTCAAGTTTCTACGAACCACGGGTAGGTATTAATGATTTATTGTAGAAAAATATGTTATTTGATCAATAGTTTACAAGGGTTAAATTCGTAGGCTTCATTTGTGGCCCAAAAATGAGAGCTAAATTTTGTTATTCACATATTCATTAGTGAAATTTCTGGCTTGGATACTTGGTCAGCAAGTTAATAAAAACGTTAATTTAAAAACGCTTTTTTTTGCGTTTCAGGCTTCTGACAATTATACTCGTAGTATGTTAAACGCATACGCATAAATTCTCTGGGTGATCCTGATATCTATGTAGGATTTCAGTATAGCCATTAACTAAATAGTTTAATCTTTGCAATAATTAAGTATAAGCATAAAAATTTCACCGAATCACATTAAAATTGTGAGTTCCGGTCAGTGAAACGTAATTATATATGAATATTGTCAACCATTAATTTTGGATAGCACACAGTTAAATGCCAATTTCGCGGTGCAAAATATGCTGATACTTTATTATACGGGAGAGCAATTGATTGGATTCGATGATAGGTATCTACATCATACCTTATTTGCTTAAGTATTTATCACTATTAGTTTAAATTATAGATCACGTCATTGCTTATTTAGATTACCTACTAAGTGATGTCCTATTTACTTTTAAAAAAACGTTACAAATACTGGTGAATTTCTGTTCATTCATTTTAAAAAAAAATAGAATTAACATAAGTTTTTTATTGAATTTGCTTGATTAGCAGTATTTTTTTCAAACTTGTCAAACGTACGTGACTGGTATTAAAAATAGATTATATCGTAAATAATACATAATTTTAAGTTGACATTTTTGAGTTTTGGCCAAATGCAGACATAAATATTATCATGAAGCAAACTTTTATTTAAAAAAGCTTGCTTACAAATTACATTTAAAATATGTCTAATTTGCCAGATTTTATTTTGACATAAATATATATTCTATTACATATTAAATTACGCAAATCAATAAAAAGTGAAATTATGTTGTTAGCTTACATTTAAAAACAAAATTATGATCAAAAATCATTCGAAGCACACACTCCGGTACGCACACATAAAGGCAATACATTTCATTTTATCTTTCTTTATGAAAACACGTATTTCGTTTACTTAACTGTGGAAATATAATTTGTCAAATTATTGATTCTACTGGTCGCAGTTCTTGGACTTTTCTTGCTATGAAAATTGACGGAGTTGTTAATATAAACATCATTGTCAGCTTTTGAGGACATATTTTCCTTTTAACAAGGTGCGCCTAAATTAGAATGCTCATTATTACGCTTTATTGAATATTGGCCCGTCCTATCTACCCAGCGCAAGTGAATAAATAATCAGATTTACATGGTTTATTTGCATTAAAATAAACTTGGCAGCAACAACGGTCAAGTCAAATGTTCTCCCTTGTTAATAGTATCTTTGGAAAAAAATATAAACTAAGTAAACTGTTGGATAATAAAGTGGTGACCCATTTTTTATTAAATTGCATGTCTAAATTGCGTTTAAATTCTGCTAAGAAAGATATTTATTTGTATATTTAATAATTATATAAGAGTTTTGCATAGGCATACGCAACCGGCTTTCTGAAAGTTTAAGATATATTAAGTCGAGTGGGTAAAGACAATAGTCCACCTGCATGCAAACTCTTCTTTTCAAATAGACTTCTTTAAAAAAGTGTTATGTCTTACATAGAAACATTGGTGATGGGTTATAACTTCTATAGCTAAAGTTCAATGCATATGCCACATAAACTCGTTGGGTGCGTCGAAAATTTTGATTAAGTTAAAAATTTTATTTATGCAAAGTCACGTTAATGCTTTTTTAATCTTCATGTAGACTTAATTGACTCTATGACTAAGAACCCTAATTTGAAGAAAATTTCTAAATATATATATATATATATATATATATATATATATATATATATATATTTATTCTATGTAATGCATAGATGTGTTTATTTGTCTCACTGTTCTTATTTTCTAAAATATTTTTAAATCGTTCATGCATTTGTTCTTAAGGTTCCTCATCTTTTCACAAGACCAAAGGAGAAATATTTAGTAATCTGACACGACAAAAGTAAATTATCTTGAATTACTACTAAATCATTTTTTTCCCTCTATTTATCATTGTTTTTTTTTTAAATATGTGTCTGACTTCTGGAAGACAAACATACAAATTCAGTTTGCTTTTATTTAAATTAGAAACAAGATCAAAGAAGTATACTACAATGGCATAATTAATGAATTTCAAAATAGGTATAAATCCTCCTTCTATATTAAGAAATTAGCTTATACTTGATGAGAAATAATAGTAGTAGCATGCTGTTTTCTAAAATATATTCCAAAAAATTGACTACTACGATTTATCTGTTTAGATTTTGGAAATGGATTATCTGTAAGACTTTTTAAACGTGGTGGTCTAACAATGGTAATTTTCACTTCCTGAAAATTCATAGGGAAATAAATTTTCAAAATTTATTTACAGCACAATCTTTACCACCGGAAACTAATTTTGCAATTTACTTAAATACTTTGGACAAGATCGACCAAAGTCAATAAAGTTAGAAATTATATTCACATTTTAAAATAAGGCTAGAAAAATTAATTAATGTGAGGCAATAACAATTCCCCTTAATTCACTGTATTTCTAATTTACTTCCCCTAAATTTATCACAGTTTATTAAATACAACTGCTAAATTAAATTTCAAACTTTTCAGTTTAGCGCACATTAAATCTCGTCTAAACACTTACTTATGTAACACTATGTTCGATTTGACGAAAAATATAAAAAATGTATAGTAACTTTGAAACGCGATTACATTTTGCCTGAAAGATGTTTACTTATTTTTCAAAAGAATTTCCATATAAATAATTTACTTATTGATTCACTATTGGTAGATGTATTATTCAAAAATGTTTAAATTGTCTTAACATAAATAACATAAAGTGAATGAGCGCAATTTGTAATATTTTAATATAACTGATTATATAATTGAAATATTCCAAAGTAATTTATTTATTTTTTTCAGGTAGACGCCGTCTGGCGATATGCACATTTTTCCAAATATCTTTTGTACAAATATGATAAACACAAATGTATCGAGATGATAGTTGCCGTATAAATAGCAAAGGAATTGACTGTCTACCGAAGATCTTATCCATCATATCCTTCAAATTGTGAATTTTGTTTCAATTAAGGTAAAAAATATCCTTGAATAGATATATATGTTCACTTGTCTGAAAATTAAATAAGTTGCTACTTTTATCAAATATCAGTGTGTGCGTTACCTATAAAAACCATCAAATTAGTGTTGAAAATTTCAGATTTATAATGAATGTCTATTAAAATAATTTACGTAAAAGTCAGTAATTAGCTTATAAAATTAGTAATCACTTGAGGAATAGAGCAAAATCATATCATTTTAAAGGCATGTACAAATTAACGGGAAAACAATTATCCTTTTTTAAAACCTTAATTCAAATAAAGTTTTTTTCTAATAAGTAAAATAACCTCGGTGTCGGCGAAATTTTCCGATCCTACGTATGGTGATTTAAATCACGATCGTATTCATCATCTTACCTTAAAGTCTACAAACCAGCGTTGCCACATTAGTCAACGACAAACTGACTACGCATGCTTACCAGTTACTATAATTATGTTAGATGAGGAAACTATAAAAGCTGAAACGCAGTATGTTTAACGATATGAATGGTGTAAATAAAAGGAATACTAAAATTGATTTCCCTCAAAAACAGTTTTTGAAAAGTATAATAAAACTTCGAATATATTAACTTCTTTCTGAAATACCCATGACATAAGGTAATGAATTAAATCTAAATTCTCCACATTGGCATAATTATTACCTTACAAATATATAATTACATACCAGACTTCATCGGTGGTAATAAAACCACACAACGGTCACCTAGAGCCATATAATACATAATATAGGCATGCAAATTACGCTCCTCGTGCATTTGTAACTTGCACAATTACAATATTTGAATATAAAGGTCTCGATTTAATTGCTCATTAGCGGAATTTTCCACCACAATCCCGGATTGAGTCAATATATAAACGAATATCTCAAATGATAACAAATACAATTTATCAGGTAGACAAATTTTCCTCCTTAACAGACATTCATCTATAGCTTCCAAAATTGCAACAGCAGCGATTTGAACCAGAGTGCACTTCTTTGAACGTTATGTACCCATCCACTGCACCATCCAATAAACCAATTTTATGCAATTAATAATTGTATCCAACTTGTTGTATCTCTTTTTGGATAAATTCAGATTCGGCACCGTTTTCTATCAAAAGTTTTAATAAGGAAAGCCTAATTAAATAATAAACGAAAACCATGTTAAGTGGGAGATTTTAAAGTTTAATATGACATAATTGAATTATTTATAATTTATTGTTATAAACTAAACATATTATCTAAATTTAAAATCTTATTTAAATAAAAATCCCAAACTAGTGAACACATTTTAGCCTATATCGTAAATTCGCTTCCGATGCCAGATTTCCGTGGCAAAGTAAAAGTTCACACATAGCCCACGTTACTAATGAGAAATTTTAGAAAGGAACCGTTTTTGAGTAGGTGGATTGTAATCGTTGCCTTATGCATTTTGGATGTTAGACCAGCAATACGTAGTATTAAATCCCGGCATATATCCTGCAGGTGTCACGTCAGTAAGCACGAAACGAATGATTATTATTATTATTTCAATATATTTGTTTCCTATTCCTACCAGTTATCTCCACAAACAGGCTAAACATGATGTGTAAGATACAATATGGACTTATTAGACGTTTTATGAAAGAAATCTTCATTGTAACATGATGTTCGTCTTTGGAGATGTCAACAGAAGATAAATTTTAATTATGTGCGAAATATGCTTTACTTTTCACGGTCACCATGTCCTTTGAAGTCACCTATGTTTAAATGTCTAAAAGCCTAATTTTACTAGTTTTCCTCGTCACTTTGACATAGCACATGCATTATATATACATATATATACATACATTTATATATATATATATATATATATATATATATATATATATTCAGTTTCTAAGCTTTTTTTATGTAGAATGAAACAGCTGTGTAGCCTTTATATTACTGACATTGTGTAACATAAATATTTGCAAACGACCAATTTTATGCAAAAATTAATCTTGACAGCAATAAATTATTTTTAAAGCTGCCTAAGTCGTTGCGTTTCTCCTTATTAGAGCTCATGTCTTATAAAGTTAAATTTCAGCTATTTCCCAACCCATTTCATCATTAGGAAATGCTTGACTTTTTTGCCGAAGTAATTTAAATTATAGGAGAAACCTTATTTGACTAGTCACCGGAAAGATGCTAATTAAATCTGGGTCATTTATTTACATGCCCCATGTCCCCTCAACTGTTTAATATAAATAGAAACACACACTACGAAATAGCCGATTTTGGCATAAATGCCAAAGATTAAATTGTTTAGCAAAATCATTTATTATATCGTAACATTTGGGAAGGTCTTTTAACAAGCCACCATACGTTTAGGTTCTTTCTAACCTATATTAAATTAAAAGTAAATTTTCATCCTAAACAATTACAATTGATACAAAACAATGTGCTTAATTTCTTTTAGAATTACTGCCCTGCATTCATCAACTAAAGCCATGAATAGGTTTTATAGAATTTGATACGAATTACTAATTTATATGAGCTTTTGTATTAGGTATTACGTACATGGTAAACATTGGTTCCATAAGACCGTAAGGCTATACAAAATTCATAATGACCAAACGATAGAATCTCATATACACATGCGTTTCTTGGCTACTTCCGACTCTTTAATGCGAACCAACTCTAAGCCCAAAACATATAGTATTCATGACATAATTCAATTAGAAATATAATAGCTACATAATATTTTTATCGATAATTAATATATATATATATATATATATATATATTCAATTTCGTATTTGGTATTCAGTACGAAGTATAAATGTGTGAAAATAGATTAAGAAGGATGTGTCAATTAGAATGCAAGCAAATGGTGTGATCGCATGTGCAAATAATATACGTGCTTAAAAGAGACTTATAAGTAGGAACCGACAATACGCGAAAAACCTGCCGTACATTTAATCAAGAAGTGTGGAAACGTTGAGCGGGGAAATCTATTATAGGTATGATTATTTAAGCAATAATTGAGTTAAAATCCCATGAAAAAGTTCAGCAAAACGGCTTCCAAGTCAACATTTTGTATATTACTTGTAGTTTGCCTGTAATTTGTACAAACACTACACGTTTCAAGATAGGCTCAACTTTACTTAAATTAGGAATGAAAATCATTTCTGACCATCTTATACTATAGCTTGTATCATACGTCGGCTTCGAACGACATAAATTATCACAAATCCAAATAATCTAAATATTATTGAATGAAAAATTTGTCATATGTTCTGTTGCAGCGAAACATATATATATATATATATATATATATATATATATATATATATATATATATAAGTATTGCCTAGTGCGCAGGAGGTAATATATTAGTCCAAATAGTAAAGGTAAGATATGCCCTAGTAAACATATAAAAACGGAATATTCTAACGTGCACATGCGTTTCATTCTAACTAGCAACTCATCAGAAGGAGCCGAAATTGCCCACGAAATTTATCATATCTTTAATTAAGTAATGCGGTGACGTGTAATGGTGCCAACTTTTAGATTTAAACGTACAATTGTTTCATTTTTGATCAAATATGTAGTTGGTATGATGCAAAATAACGGTTCCGACTGATGAGTCGACAATATGAACGACATGCATGTGTACATTGGATCATAACTTTCGATTATGCCGACTTTGGCATAGCCCAATGGGCCTATTTGAATTTGTTTACCATTTAGTACGTAATACATAATATTTAATTGCATGTATTAATTCTAATTAAAGACCTAACGCATATCAAATGCTATGATAATCAATTTAATTAAAATCGATTGCGCAAGCAGTGATAGCATATCATTAAATGAAGTTGGCAATCTTGATATAAACACTATTTCCATTATATATATATATATATATATATATATATAATTTTTTCAGTATAAACCAGACAATATGTACTGTAGAAAGGAAATTCGTCTAGTACAGCTGTTTTGTCCTTATTAAGAATTCTTCAAGTATTGTCCAGAATTTGCCGTGGACTGTGCGCGGTAATCTGTGACTCCTCCCATTAGGCCACACACTCCGCGGCAAATTCTGGACAACACTTAAACTTTGACCAATTATAACGAAGCCGAGTAACTTGTTGTGCTTAAGAAATTGATGGTGATACAGAATTTCCATTGACCGAAATAGATAAAAACTCAATTAGGAGACGTATTAATTCCGATATAACATCTTATGGTGAAACAAGAACCACGTCTTTATCTGGCACACCTTGATGAAATTTTCATATAAGAAAAGTTTTAATAACAACATACGGTTGTTTAAATTAAATTAAACCAATTTACATTTCGGTGTCTCCATGCTTCTCGACTTTTGTCATTTCTAACCAACATATTCATTAGTTTCATAAATATGTAGGTCAGATTAAAATTTTAGCATATGCTATGTTAATAATACATTATTTTTTAATACAAAAGGGGTACGAGTTGATTTATCCATCATTTCACAGTTATTTCAGGTAAAAAAAATTTAGATCGGGTGTTAGAACTGGGTTACTCAGGCTTAATTATACTATTATTTATGGTTATTTTATTAAAAGATGATGTATCATAAATGTGTACCTGTCTGTGAATTTTTTGTGCACAGGCAAACTTTTTAATATGAAACAGTGTGGCTTATCAAATGAATCAGTCATTGCCTGTGAATTTCTCTATGTGGATGCCAAACTGTATTATCTTGTATATATGCTTTAAGTCTCGCATGCATATTCTAACTTTTAACTGGCTTCATGTAGATTTCGGATTGAACCTCGAGTAAATATTGTTAGACCTGCAGAATACAAAAAACTTTGTTTTTTTCCTTAAACAATTAGAAGTAATTTAATTTTTTTTCAAAAATGAATAAATAGATTGTATTGCAACGTGATCGTTGTGTCTATCTTGGTATTGCAAAGCAAAATGGGTAATTCCGCTATGAACGAAACATCAATAAGCTCCTGAATAGCATATTCAAACAAATTTGCAAACTAGTCAAATTTTGCTCAACACAACGGCGGCATTGATATGAAACAATGATTATTGTACGCAATTAAAACAAGCGTTATTAAATAGATAGCAGTATTCTGCAAATTGATATCTGTATAAAACGAATGTGTAAAATAAAATTCAGAAATTTCTTCACAAATAAATTATTATTACTTTCATGTCAAATTTGAGAAAAAACATAAATGATTAATCAATATTTTGTTCTTTAATTTAACCATCTCCCTATTTAACAATAATTGACTGCAAGGGTGTTGGTAACAATTCTTTAAATCAAGTTTGTGAACTTGAAGTAAACACCAATCCCGTTGTATTTAACCAGTTATCGAACAACATGACAAAACTACCGTCAGCCGCAACGCACTGACTCGTTTCGACCTTCTATAATCATCATCTGAGTACGACGACAACGCACTGACTGGTTTCGACGTTCTATAATCATCATCTGAGTACGACGACAAATTGACTATCGAGGATCAAACTGCATTTAATATAATTCGAAATCAAATTTAGGTACGCGGCTCTCACCTCTAGCAGTCTCGCATAAATTTAACTTGACTGGAAATGACGGCTGCACAATTTCTATGCAGTCAAGAACATTAAATGTTTGCAACTTTCGCCACATATACATATATGTAATTTAACTATAATTGATTGCGCGGGTGGTGGTAAGAATTATTTAAATCAAGTTGGCGAGATTGAAATAAACATCAATCCAATAGTATTTCAACAGTCGTCGAACAACAAAACAAAACTACCGCCAGACGTAACGCTTTGACGCGTTTCGACCTTCCATAATCATCATCAGAGTACGACGGCAAACTGACTATCGAGGATTAAACCGCATTGAATATATGTGGAAATCAAATTTAGTTAATCTTCTCTCACCTCTAGCAGTCTCGCATATATTGAACATGACTGGAAATGTCGGCTGCACAATATCTATGCAGTCACGAACATTAACTGTTTGCAGCTTTCGCCACATATACATATATATATAATTTAACAATAATTGATTGTGCGGGTGGTGGTAACAATTCTTTAAATCAAGTTGGCGAGCTTGAAGGAAACATCAATCCAATAGTATTTCACCAGTCGTCGAACAACAAAACAAAACTACCGCCAGCCGTAACGCTTTGACGCGTTTTGACCTTCCATAATCATCATCCGAGTACGACGGCAAACTGACTATCGTGGATCAAACCGCATTGAATATATGTGGAAATCAAATTTAGTTAACCTTCTCTCACCTCTAGCAGTCTCGCATACATTGAACATGACTGGAAATGGCGGCTGCACAATATCTATGCAGTCACGAACATTAACTGTTTGCAGCTTTCGCCACATATACATATATATATAATTTAACAATAATTGATTGTGCGGGTGGTGGTAACAATTCTTTAAATCAAGTTGGCGAGCTTGAAGTAAACATCAATCCATTGTATTTAACCATTCGTCGAACAACATAACAAAACTACTGCGTTAGTGCGTTGCAGCTGGCGGTAGTTTGACATTTATTCTACCACTTCTTCTTATATTTAAATTTCTCTCATAATCGTTATGCACCACTCTAGATCCCTCCCTCTCATCCTCTTTATTTATTGCTAATCCGCTATAATTTGAACATTGCTTGGAATTCTCGCCATATATTATTCTCAACAGAATGCCCATCCTTACACTCCTTCTTTTGATTTCTTTCTTCCTTACTATCTTTCTCTCGCCCTTTTTCTCTTTCGTTGGGCATAAGCGACTATTATTCTATTTTTTGTCTCTTCTATCTGTTTTACCTCTCTATCGTTATATTTTCCTATCTGTTACTTCCCAATTATTATTTAAAGCCATTATTTTGCACTTATTCTTTTCAACTTCTTACTATGCTCCATTCCTCTCCCATTTATTAGCCATCTCAACTTCACACACTTTAGGTCCTCTATATTCTTCTATCTCTCTCTGTGTCCCTATTGCCTTCACTCTTTTTACTCACATTCTCTTTCTATATATCTCTATCTGTCTCTTTATGTATATATAGCACATCATAAATAATTTTATTTAATATGTCTGACGTACCTATTTTCCTTAAAAAGTAATATTTTCTTAAAGGTTTCCAAAAATTATTTACTTTTTTATTAAAATAGACGGATAAAATGACGATTTTTCCTCAATTTAGCTCTTCAATTCCGTGTGTGCAGTGATAAATAACATAATTTGACAGTTTATGTGTTTAGAAATTTGAGACGATTTGACATTAATTACAAAATCTCGCCTCAGTCTCTGATAGTTTACATTTGTCAGGATAAACATTTCTCGGAAAAAAATCGTTTGTTTTGTCTATCATTGTTGCGCAAAATATTCCTGGAACCCTAAGCCAAATTAGTTAACAGGATTCTTTTATACGAAACTGCTGAGTCAAATAATTGTGATTTTGTTGTTATTTATTTACCAACTTTTCAGTATCCGCCCAACGAACTAAACAGCCTGCGCCAAAAGTTTCAACAGTTTTGAATATAACATACTGAACGAAGATTGAACAAATAATTTCTAATACTAATAGACAAAACTTAATATAATGCATAAGAGAACAATAAATGTTGGTTATTCTTTTCAACGCATAATTTCATTTCGCATCGTTCTGTGAGTCAATAACAGCGTTTGAGTTGTGTTGAATTTCGAAATTTTAAGTTGGCTGGTTAAAACTCGGGAAAAACAAATGATCGCCTGACTAACATACGAGTAAATTTAGCAACAATTTATCTCTGAAGTTTTGTTCCTTAGAAAACGTTACATAAGTAAAACTCAGAATACTTGCAATGAAAAAAATATTAATTAATAATTAATGTTTAGTATGCTCGCTAATACCTACACTTGAGTCGTAGTCCTAAAATTCAATTGAGTGCGTTTCTTTTCATACAAAAATTTAAAACTATATAATTTATTAAGAAAAGCAGTGTAGAGGCGCCAATATTTCGGCACATGAGACATAAAATAAACATTAAACAGGCTACTGCTGACCTGGATACGTATGTCTCGCCTGAATATTCCCAAATTTTACTAGCCGGAAACAAAAATATGCTACTATTTTAGTTATATTCAAGTATTTTTATAATATGCGCGAATTGGTAAAAATAAATATAAACATACGTTTGTAAATTAAAGATGTTTCTCAAACTGTGGATTTTTAATAAATTAAAAATCACACCTTTAACTTTAATCTGAAATGAAATCACGCTATCTGCTTCGAGCATAATTTTTCTGGGGATTCCAAACATTCTGATTTCTTTCGTCGCACTCCATATAGCGCTTCTCCTGTCCCCGTCTCTTTCTTTAGAAAAAAAACAAATTAAACTGTTTGGTAAATTTATTTATTTTATGGCCAAACTAAAATTCAATTGTAAAGAGTTTCAATTGCTTTTCTATTACTTAAAATCCACCACTAACCATTAATTAATTAATACTACTAAGAAAATTGAAATTATATGCGCACATTACTGCTGATTTACTGTTTGGTGGCATTCAGGAATTCAAAAATGTTTAAAAAATGCACGCCATGGTTCTCTAATATGTTTAATTTTCTCACTTATGCAAAAGAAATGCTACATTTGAAACAGTAAAATTTTATTTATTCAAGTAAAATAACTTTAATCTCGACATGCTTAAACAGCATTTTATTCGATTAAAATATTTTCATTAATCACCATATGTTTCGAGCTGGGTTCAATAATTTATCACAAATACTGTGATTATTGCCTAAATTTTTCATAATTGAGCCGCTAGCTTTACAGTTGACAACCCTGAAAGTACAACAACACGGTATATAGAAGCGATATCAATGTCGCAAGACATTTAATTTTTCTTTTGCTCAAGGTGCACATATTTGATTCGTTTTCAGCAATGCAGAAAAGTGTGTATATTTATATACGAAGATGCATCTATGAAATTTATCATGCATAGGGAAATTACTATAATTACGGTTGCTATCTTGATATAAACACCTGACCCATTAATTACTAATGTATGTCAGTTTAAACTAAGAATTGTACAGTGTAGAAAAACAATTCATCCAGTAGACCGGTTTCGTCCTTTTTGAGAACTCAGCACGTACTGGCCAGTATTTGCCGCGAAAAGGACTCGAACCTGGGCACGTCCGCTTCAGAATCTGGTGCTCTAAACACTGAACCATTCTGCCGCAGAGTACACACAATTTTCAGTTATATACTAACTAATGAAACTCGGTTTGACATTATTCTTATAGTTGGGGCTAATATGGCATCCATTAAGACACAAAGATCCAACTAATCATTCCAAAACTGTCATTATTGAACAGAGACCACACTGCATGGAAAAGTGATATTGAAATAAACATTTATTTAATTAAACAAACATTGGTTACGCAGGCGGAGTTAAAAATTCCTATAATCAATGTTGCGAACTTGTTATAAACGCCTGACTCATTAATTACTTATATTTGTCAATATCAACTAAGAATTGTTTAGTGTAGTAGAGACAATTCATCCGGCAGACCGGTTTCGTCTTCATTGAGATCTCATAACGAACTGGCTAGAATTTGCCGCGAACAGGGCTCGAATCTGGGCAAGTCTGCTTCGGAATCTGGTGCTCTAACCACTGAGCCACCCTGCCTCACATCACGCATAATTTTCAATTATATACTAACTGATGCTATTGCGATTAAATCTGAAGTGGCTGGGTATCGTTGGCTCGAGCAAACTTCCTTAGCTTGCTGGATAACTGCAAAGAAAAAAAACAAGCCTGGTAAATCGAACTAGGCGGGTTTACGAGCGTCGTACGAATCTTGACATTCTATTGCGAATAAAGAAGAGAAAAAAACATGCATTAAAATACTCCATACTGCGTAAAAACTCTTTCGCATAAATATTTGTTTTGCTTTAATGCTAAGCTGTTATGCAAATATTGCTCACAATTTTTTTGAGTCCTGGCTATTGGGGTGTAATCGTAAAATTGCCTCAGGTTGATTAGTTTGATATATAATTCGAATTAGGACAAGCATCAAAATAATTATTCATTTAAAGATCGTG